>NEWO01000002.1:5584937-5597701 GCA_003013225.1 Phalaenopsis aphrodite | reverse complement strand
ACATATGTATTTTCGTATGTATTGTATTGTATTATGTATTTTAAGTCAGCATCTTGCGGAGCTGTAGTGGGCCCGCAATTATTATGTTCTGTCGGTCAGATGACCATTATGTTTGCTAGTGGGTACGGAAAAGATGTCATACCACATTTTCGCCCACGATTTTTATCTTTCCGGCCCGTGATTTTGGTTAGTGGATTCCATCTTTTTCTAAGATTAAATCTTAACCGTCCACGTATTATTAGAAATTATTCTCACTAATCTGGTCACGTTATCTTGTCGGTTTGGTGTTTGATGCTTATCTTCGCCTTCCTCCTATATAAGGAGGGCTAATGTATCTGTTGGAGTCGAGTCTGGTTTGAAAATCAAGTATCTACTTCAATTATGAGTTTTCAAGTTTGAGTATTTTAATTTTCAAGTTTTATATTTTTGTTTTCCGGCTATAAGTTCTTTGTGACCCCGAAGTCGGCGATCCCCCGTTTCCGCCCCCTTTTTTGTATCAAAGCTATGTTGGGGTAAAACTTTTATTGTATTCTAAAAGATCCTAGTAAGAATTTTGATGGATTGATTTTCCGAGCTCTCTCATGTTATTTAGCTATCTTTTATACTTTTTGATTTATGATTTTGATAACTTGATTTAAATTTTTCAGAAGTAATTTTTTATGAGTCTGTTTTCACACTATGTTATTATTTTTATATTATTTTAGATTAAGAAGCTGTTGCTTAGTATTATCAGTTAGTAGTCCCGAGCGCCTCAAAGAGATCTCCGAGAACAGTAGGAGCACCGAGGAATTGTAAAGACGAAAATGATATACTAAGTGTGTTCAGGAACTTAATTTAAGATTTTATAAATCTAATAATATACTTTAAACTTCAGATTTCTATAAGTTTTTCTGGAATTTTTATATCTGTTTGATTAATCATAAAGTTAAGAAGTATAAGGATGATAGTTCAAGGCATGGACAAGTCAAACGAAACAATTTATCAATTTTCTGAAAGGAGAACTTAGAATACTTATCATCTCATAATTAATTTCCAACTACTGCTCTGTATATGAACGATTGAAAGCTTTCATCAGTATCTACTTATTATAAATCAGTCTTGATAGCTACTGATTCTCTTGAGCCTCCAGCATTAGGATTTGTTAATCCTTCAGACGCTAGGCAAAATACTTCCTCTGCTTTAGTTGCTATAATAAAGCAGAATAATACTCTCCTTCAGTTATTACTAAGGGTTTCTGATAAACTTATTACGATTGAAGATAAGATAAAGCAAATTCAACAGAAAGAACCTGAAAAGTCTGTTGAAAATTCCATATCTGCTCTTCAGAAACAACTTGAATCTCTTTCTCTTGGAAGTTCATCTAGACCTGTTAAACCTTCTAGATCAAAAGGTCAGTTATTTGTTTTTCAGAATCCTAAAACTATATTTCTTAAGGAAAAACAAAAATCTACATGATGGCCTCTACATCTAGAAATAATTCTTTTCGTACAACTACTACTCTTCTTCATGCTCCAAATGTACGAAATTCTACTCCCACAAATACTTCCAATCTTGATGATCAAATACGTGATTATCGTATGAGATCACGTATAGCATATGAAATTCAGAAAAGGTTGCCTCGAAGGAAATCATATAATAGGACTCTGGAAAGTCAAATAGATCCAGAGCAACAATTAGAAATTTCACAAAGAAAGCGTGTTAATCTAGTGTCTGCTGAAACTTTATATGAAGACAGTTGGTCTTCAACAAGGCATAAGGTTTATCAACAATATTCTGAAGAAAGAATACTTGTTGTTGAAGGTATGCAAATAAACTTGTCGTTCATAAGGCAAGAATCATACCAGAAATTAATCCAAGAAGGCATGCAACATATTCATCTTGGGTTAATAATGATCTGAATTCATACACTGCATAGGAGAGATGCAGGAACCACTGCTCTAATTGTACTTCAGGACACTAGATGGAGATCTGATGTTTCAATCATTAGTACAATCGAAGTTGATTTGTCCAAAGGTACACAGCTCGTATACATAACTCCTGATATGTTAATATCAATGCATGATTTGGTATCAAAGAATTATTGTAATGCATATATAACTCCTTCGTCGCCCCATTAATATTAACATATCAGGAGTTATATAGCATTAATTATTGGTATTAACATATTGATACATATCATATGTTAATAACAATTGGTATTAATATATAACTACTACTCTTATTCTTGTTGTACAACAAGGGCAGCGACTGGATAGCAGGTTGGAGGGCTGGACAGCAGGCTTGGAGGGTTTGGACAGCAGGTTGGAGGGCTGGAAAGTAAGCTGGAGGCAGTAGGGGAAGGCTTCAAGTGGCAAGAGGGTAAGGGGGACTGGAAGAAACAGATTAGGGAAGATAGAAGAGGGATACAACGCCACCTTGGAATATGATACAGCCGGAGCACACCAACTCCTCATATACAACCATACAAAAGGAAAAAGGACTCCACACAGTAGATTTGAAAACAAACTTATCAAAGACCGACTCCCATACACAGAAGACAACAATTTATAGACTCGTTGGTTAAAGGAAACTTCTACACAAAAAGAAAGGGGTGGGAAGGCAAAAAGAATCTAGAAAATACTTTCCAAATGAAGAAGAGTGTGGCAGACTCGCAATACATCTTCCTGAAATTTCACGATCTCGCCTCCCCCAATAGCGATAGTTCACGGGGGTTTCTGCCTCGCGTGTTCACCCTGCTACAGGGGCGCTGTTAGCATCCCGCATCAGAGGCGATTGTAAAAGCAAGTAAAGAGTGTTGGATTTAATCCCACATCATTTATTTAAAAAGACATTAGCGTAAAGATACCAAGATATTAAGCCTTGCCTATAGGATTAAGCTTTTTTATTGAAAATAAGTTTACCAGGTGTTTCTAGCCTAACTTCATCCCCTTAAGTTCACACTCCCTAAGAAGAAATATCCGAGTATAGTTTGGAGTATGACAACCATAAAGTATGAACCAAGATGTGTAGTCTTCTCATTAAACACATTGTGTAGGCTCTCATATGGTGTTTCAATATGCTTATGATTATATGTGCAAAAGACAATGCATAAATGGATCAAAATGCACTTTCGACGATAGAATGATGTCATGACAAAAGTATTAAAGAGGAAAAAACCACACAAGCATTGTGGCTCAAGATGGAGTCTTGTAATTGACCAAAAGCCTCTCCAACAAATTTTATCAAAAGCAAAGACTGTTTATTTTGAATGCCTAAAGGTAAGCCTATTAAATCACATATAAATTAGTTTAATTCAATTATTTATTATTTAAAAATATTGATGTGACTACTAATGATGAGGATCAAACTCACACATTTTTGTGCCAACTACCTCCCTCTCACTAGCATTTTTTAGACACTGATGTATAAAAAGAAAAAGAGTTAAACTAGAGAAGTGACAAGCCCGCTACTCACAAACAATAAATTTTCAAAACATAAGTGTTAAGTAAAGTAAATTGAGGGTTTATTTTTTAAGAGCATACCTTATGTGAAGAAACCTAATTCTAGTCATTACAAGTGTAAACTTTTCGGCAAGAACAGGACCTATATTGTAAGAAGTTTAGGCACATTAATCAAAATTGCCAAGTATTGATGAGGAAGGAGTAGCAGAAAGGCGATGACCATCATCAAGACAACTAAGCCGATATGAATATGACAAATTTGTCCGATATAGAATATAGTGATTTTTTTAATTGGTCGTTTGAATTGGGTACAGTAATCAATAGGCTATTGAATCAACTTATTAATATCATGTTCGCAAGATAAGTGTTTGTTTTCTAGTTATGAATCATGTATTAGTTTTATGCATATGAGAAATAACATTGCGTCTGAGACTGCTAGTTTCAGAAGTATTTTAGGATGCATAATGATAAGACTTGTGCTTTGGCTAAAGGCAGTACCTGATACAATGAAAAACCTAATATTTTTTATTTCTCCCAATGATGCAAAGTACGGCTTATCTGATGATGCTTCAAGTTTTCTAAAAAAGCTCTGGTTGTCATGAGAACCAAGAAAGTAGACTTCATGATTTAAATAGTATGACTTCAGCATTAATCATTTCTTCGCCTATGTTGGAGCATTATATTTTGGGGAAGCATAAAATAGTCAGATCCTGGCTAGAAGAAAGGTTTCCAAAAAAATTGTCAAGCATGAGATCATGAGAAAATGCTTGGTGATCAAACTGAAAAGATCTGTCCTAATGCCGAGTCATAATATTATAAAATTCAGGAAGAGAAAACAACCACTTCAAAAAGATGTAAAATGAATGGCAGGTGCACTTTTAGTTTTAATAAAGATCTTAGAGCATGCAACGACAGCTTTAGAGTTCTCTGTCACAGTGTTCAATATAAGTTTCATCTTGGTTTGATAAAATTGTGAAATGCTCAATTTGGACAGGGATTATGGAGAAGACTTAAATTATGTTAGAACATTTGGTCAAGGGAAAAAAAGTGACACATTACGTTTCATGTTTGGTATTGCATGCGTTGCATGAGAACTAAAAAAGTATTACATAAGATATAATAAACCAAGAATATTCCTTCATTTGATCAAACAAATATCATATGACTGAAAAGATTCAATTATACCTAAGTTAACCCAAACAACAATAGAAAAGTGAATATTATTACTGAAATTCAAATAAGAAGTTACAAACAACCAATTGAAATATAAAATACAACAGACACGACACACTAACTCCTGCTAGGGGTGTTGGATCAAATGAAGGTGAAGGAGGTTGGTGAGGGTCGGGAAGGTGGCAGAATGGTAGAAGAGGTGGTTGGCTAGCAGAAAACAGCAAGGCAACCGTTTCCTGGGTTTCCGACAGCAAGTACAAAGCAGATATTGATGTCGCACAGCTTTCCGGGATGATGGCTGAGGGCCGGAACACTGGCGACATGGCTGGGAGGTAGTACAGAATGGCTGGAACAGCAGCCAAGGCTGCAAAGGGGCATTTCAGGTGACTGGAACAGCAGTCAAGCGGCAAGAGAAATGGATATGGGAGTTTGGAACAGCAGTCAAGGGCGGGGAAGGCGGCTAGAATGTGGGAACTGCAAAGAACAGAAGAAAGAGGCTGTTCTGGGAGGCTGCAGCTGGGAAGGGGAAGCCAGGAGCGATGTGGGAGGATGCAGAAAGAGATAGGGGAAGATAAACACCACTTCGGAAAATATAGCTGAAGCATTATGCAATTCCTCAGATATAACTCTCGAAAGGAGAAAACGGATGCCGAAGGCTATCATAAACAAACACATGCCAAAAACTGACTTCTAGCACAAAAGGGTTGTTCCGGAAGGCAGCAGCAAGGAAGAGGCAGCCAGAAGCGATGTGGGAGGCTGCGGAAAGAGATAGGGAAAGATAATCACCATCTCAGAAGAGATATACGGCATGAGCATTATGCAATCCCTCATATATAACTCTTGAAAAGAAAAAACAGACTCCGACAGCTAACCTAAACAAACACATGCCAAAAACTGACTCCCAAACAATAATAAAACACATATGGAAAAGAATGAAAAATGAACAAAGGATAATGGGAAAGAAAGCATAAAAAAGAGGAAACCCCGTCTCCCATAGGTCTGTAATCGAGACGAGCCGAGAATATCATTGTTCGGACTTGGCTCGGTATAATTATAAGTTATTCGTGTTCAGCTTGAGCATGCGTCGAACTTTCATATATTATTCAAGCTTGATTTGTTTAACTTTTTCAATGTTTGAACTTGATTTATACTTGATTTGTTTGTGAATTATAAATGAGTATTTAAACGAGCTAAAAAATCAAACAGGAATCAAGATTTTCATTGAAAAAAATTTATAAACATATTTGCAATTCTAATTGCAATTATTAAATTATCAATTATAAACTCTAAAATCTTCGAGCTTTACTAATTAACTACATAATTTTTATTAATTTTTATTGGTAGGACTATACTAGTTCAAATTTTGTAATGGAAGAACTAAATTGATAATAAAAATAATAATAATAAGACAATCCACATTAATGTTGTTTGTAATTACAGTGTAATGGTCATTAAAAATGAACTCTTTACATTCATGGTTATGAAAACTCTACAAGAAAAATCTTTTATGGAACTCCTTTAATTATAAATATATCATTCTAAATTATCATTCACTTATCAGAAAAATAAATATATAATTATAATTAAACCAAAAATATTATTGATATAATATTATATTGTTATTAAATCTAAAATTAAATAAACTTTAACTAATTAAATTTTATTTAAATAATATATCAAATATATAATACGAGTTATTATCGAACTTAAAATCAAGTATTTAACAAGTTACTTGTTGAACGACAAACGAGTTTATTCGTGAATATAAATGAATAAGTTCGACAATGTTCATATTCAATTTGTTTAAGCTTCGAGCTTCAAAAAATTCTTCAAGCTTGTTTATTTACTAATTTGAACGAAAATGATCAAGCCTTAATCGAGTCGAGCTCAAGTAGTTCATCGAGTGCATTGGTTCATCTACAGCCCTAAGACTCTCCCATCTCCTACGATCGTGTGGGAATCGTGATTCGCGTCCCGCATCCGAGGTGGGAGCGGAGCAATCCAGTTATTTTCACCAAAAAAAAAAAGGAAAAAAGAAAAACATCAGTTTGTGTGTCCTAAAATACATGTGAATAACCATATGGAAGTCCTCTAGCCATGCACATCCTCTATTATAGCATGTTTACGGATTTGTGTGAGCTTTCTTTTAAGAACAATTTCAATGAGACAGGATTGAATCTAATGACTACAGAAGAGAAAATCACTTGTCCCTCATCATCTTGAATCCTCTATAAGAGTACCCTAAAGAGTAGGATTGCTTAAAAGATTGGTGTTTTCAACATACCCATCCAGTAAGGTTAGGGTTGCTTAGAGGATTGGTGTCTTCAACATGCCCACTCCAATGCACGTGAGAAAAAAAATATATGCATAATAAGATTGTTTGCAAGAATAAGTTTTGGCTTCTACGATGAACATAGGTTTTTGGGAAGGGCGGGAGTAGATAGGTTTTTGGGAAGGGCGGGTGTAGATAGGTTTTTGGGAAGGGCAGGTGCAGATAGTTTTTTGGGATGGTCGGATGACGGCTTTTGGTGCAAACAATTTTAGTTGCTTGTGTTATTGTATCAAATCATATCCTTCCATCATGACAGTAGACTTTGTTCAAACCAAACCGTGTAAATTTTAATTATTATATCTATAACTTTTTATCTTTTATTCAGTGCATCATATTTGCTTCTCAAGGGGCCTTCACATTGAGATAGATGTTCAAGTAAAATGTTAAGGCAGAAAAAACTAACCTGGTTGAAATGCTGTTGCAACTTTTCATTGGTAAAATTGATACAAAATTGCTCAAAACTGCCCACATTAAAATACAAAAAGAAATGGTAAGGGAATTTTAATTTCAATATTATAGATGGAATGATTTCAAATCTTTATGATAAATTACCTGTTGCACTTAAAACTCTCAAAACCATAAATATCAAGAACTCCAATCAGTGACTTTGAATTTGGATCTTGTCCAATTGATACATTGATCTTTTCCACTAACCTGTTGAAGTATCAACAGTCATATTTACATCACTTTCACTTTCACTTTCACCAACACTTTACATTGCACAATGCTATGGAAAGATTTTATAATATTCTATGCTTGAACTTACCAATCAAAAAGACGAGAATATAAAGTCTTTGCAAAACCATCCCTGCTGACAATTGCAGAAGCAGGATCTAGAGTTCTTGTGATAATTTCTTCTGGTGTCACCATCACACGCCTAATAAGTGCATTTTCCAGTCCCTGGGCATCACACCTACAATGAAAAATAGATTAAAAGCCAATAGCATTATCAGCAATGTGAAATAAAATCAAGAGAAAAAAACAAGAGGACTTACATCAGTAGTTCAGAAGCTGTCTTAAGATGAAACCTTGATTTGTCATCCTTAATGACAGAAGAATCTATTTCCTCTCCTTTTGCAAAATCAATATTCCCTATATGAAGAATAGCAGCTACCACTCTGAATATTGCTTCCTGAAGAAAAAAATTTCAGTTATTATCATGAATTGACAAATAGCGAATATCTATTGGAGAAAACTAAGACATAATTTCTTTCTAAAAATTTTATTCTAGATATATAAAAAAAATGATTTAACCTGTTCGCATTCACTGATTCCAACAATATCCATTGCCCTTATTGTAGCAAGATATTCAAGAGAATCATCAACGCCATCCAATTCATAACAATCAGACTGATTTAGATAGTGAAATGATTGTGGACTTCCCAATTTATATTTCTCTTTTACCTGCAAATTACAAGGAATATTTTCTTTAAACTTTAAGTGTTTAGTAGAAGGCCAAAACCATATAATAAATAGGCAATACAAAATGCTAAAATCAAGTTGTAAAAGAGCCTTTGCATTTGCACCTCCTGAGGAGCAGCACAAAGAAGGTAAAAGCAGTGGTAATTCCTTTCTGGAGTATTAATTTGGCAAACACGTGATCTTTCAAGCAAGTAGGTCCTAATAGCAGCACCAGATATTCTTCCACTCTTGTCAAATTGTATTTCAACGAACTTGCCAAAGCGACTTCATTGAATTCCATCAACAAAATCAGGTGGTTAAAGCTAGTAAAATATTTCATAGAGGACAACAAAGAAGAATAATCTAACATATTAAACCTAATAAATGTCAAATTTTACAACTTCACATATGATACTCCATGGATGCTGCTAAAAATCAAAGCCCAAATAAAAAAAAAAACAACATTCGATAATATTTACCTTGAGTTATTATTTCTAACAGTTTTTGCATTCCCAAATGCTTCAAGGACTGGGTTGGACTGGAAGTAACCAAAAAAGTAGGCATAAAATTTATGTCAAAACAATAGGAACTTGCAAGATAAATAAGAGAAGGGTGGCTCTCATGGAGAATTGATTGCATTCTTCAAAATAACAAAGTATTTTTTACTTACTTCCAAAACTTGCTGTTCAACCGTTCTTCCTTCTATTCCAGAACGACCACCCAAATAAGCAAGATATCTCATAAGCATCTTTGTTGTTTCGGTTTTACCAGCACCACTTTCTCCACTAACCAAAATGGAATTGCTCCTTCCTTCATTAATCATAGCCCTGCATTCTTGCAGGAAAACATACATCAACAAAAGTTGTGAAGAATACTTGTGGTAGAAATAGACAAACCAAAAAGAATTACCTGTAAGCAACATCTGCAACAGCAAATACATGGGGGCTAAGCTCTCCAAATCCTGCTCCTTTATACTGCCCCATCATGTGGGTGTCATAAAGATGCGGCAACCTTTGAAAAGGGTTTACTGCAATTAGGATGTTGCCAGTATATGTCTGAAAGCTCAAAATCAAAATGTCAGTGGCACTAAAACTTTTTGTATCCTAGATAATACTAACTCAGAACTGAGACAGAGATAAATATTTTACATAAATCTCATTGAGCTCATATCTTGTGGCCAGATTTTGAAGCACACCAGGTTCATGCAAATATGATAATCTTGTCATATCATCCACTCCACCAGGGGGAGCCTCTGTATCCTTCGGAAATACCTTTGATACATTTGCAACAACCTAAACGGAAGAATTAGGAAAAATAATTACAGAATCACATAAATAGCTAATTCTAAAAAAAGTTTAAAAAAAAAGCCTAAAAGAGGAGTTCTGCCACAAATATTTTGTCCGCAAGGTACTAACTCTTTTTGTGTAAAATTTTATGTAAAGATTCTAGCCATGTTATTTTTGGTGCACAAACCATTATGTACAATTTCTAACCATGGCACTTTTGACCTACATCTTCTGTGTATTCATTCTAAATTAAACATATCTATTGTTTAATAATTACCACTCAATCCTTCCTAGTTTTGTCATGCCTCTATAACTTAGCTATCAATAACTTCATATTGCCCACTCACGTCACGTCCATATAACAAAATAGGTACTGCTATACTATATAAATTTAAATTTAGGTTTCCCTGATAACCTATGATAGCATTATACTTGTGAGACCCTTCTCTATTTTAACAAACCAACTTTCAATTTAAATATTATATCCTCAAAAATAAATTCAAGATATTAAATATTAAATATTAAAAACATGCATTTCACTTGATGTTCCAGGAATATGAGTGATAATTATCAATTTGATATCCCATATCATATTATGTACTGAATCTTTTCCCCAATAATTTAAGATCCCTCTTGCTTAATAGAAAATAATAATAATAATAATAATAATAATAATAACATATTCAAGTCCAACACAAAACACAACTTGTCCCAGGCTCCACTGTTGACCTCATTTTTACTGAGGTCTTAGTTTCCTACTCTATGAACCCCAAATCTAGCCTTAGGAGTCCCTTGTTGACCATCCTAGCGGACTAGCAATAAAGCCCACCTCCCATAGAACTTCAAGTCACTTCTCGACTCATTTTTTTTGTGAAGAACTCGCATGAGTGCTTCCAAGAATTCATCTTATAGTTGCAAGGGCTAAGGACCAACATGCAGAGAGCCCGAAATGAGTTCCTATAGGATCAAACAGACTTAGGTGAACCCTTTATGACTCGATTACTAGTGAACGCCGCAATTCACGCACTCGTTGCATCACGCACAAATTTGACACATTTTTTGCCCGACCGTCGGTGAACTCGTCTGGATGACCCCGGATGACGAAACGGACAACACCAACGAGTCTGGAACGTCAACTTTAGCTAGGAAGGACACTGATATTGCTAAGGTTACACGTGCTCATAAATGGCACGGAAAATCGATGCATTTTTTTAGCGGACACAGGCTGAACCCAGGTTCAACTCGAGTTTGACTTGGATTGGATATGGCCTAAGCCCGGGCTAATTACTTCAACCCACAAATTTCAAATTTCAAATTTCAAATTTAAAATTTCAAATATATCATTAATTACACCATGATCTGATATAATGAAGATTAATTCTTTTTCCAATTAATCCTCCTCTGCGCAAGGAAAGTATTCAATTCCCCGCCAAAGCTCTCGAGTAACGGCTCGCTCATATTCGGCTATACAAATTAGCCCCATATCTTCCCAGCAGAGGATTTCGGATTCGATCATCTTCCTTCCGCATCAAAGCACGCCTGCTCGATCCCGTCTCTGCACTTCGCCTCTTCCTCCTCTCGCCCACTTCCTTTGGCACTAGAGTCCCCGCTCGACTCCCGATCTCCCGCACTCGCCTGCTCGATCCTGATCTCCCGCACTTCGCCTCTTCCTCCTCTCGCCCGAGTCCCCCGCTCGACTCCCGATCTCCCGCGCTCGCCTGCTCGATCCCCATCTCCTGCACTCGCCTGCTCGCCTCTTCCCTGCATCGAAGAAGCTCGACTCACTCCCCGATTAAAGCTCCTGCTCACCTCCCTCAGCTTTCCATTCTCGACCAAGGCACCCTCACACTCGCCTCCTTATGCAGAAGCTTTTTCGGCATCCTCTACTGCAGTCCCAGGTTTGTGCCCCTTATATAAGTCTTATCCCGAATCTAATAATCAGTTGGTTGTTTGAGATATTCCTGAAGGTTAAACTCATCATCACCATTATCCTTATACTAATTGCTTTGATTGGTTTTATGAACTTCCATTACCTTTGAATCTTGAACGTGGATTTTTTTTTAGAAAGAAAAGAAGATAGATTAAAACGTGATTATCACAGTTAGAGAATTTCTTAATATGTGAGTTGTTCACTGTTTTACATCATCATTAATGAGGAATTATTTTGTGTGTAAAAAGTCATTATATAAAATTGTTATTCATGATTATTTTATGCAAATCTGAAAAGAACGTTAACATAGAAAATCCCAGATGAATTGAAACACCAAATCTATCTACAGTTTGCTGAAGTTGAAATCTACGGTTGAGCTAGCATTCAGTTGTTGAATTCATTTTTAATTGTTGAATGCACTCTTGCCTCATAATTACATGCATAAAATTGCTTTGAAAGGATTGAACACTTAATTGAGCACCTGCTTAAAGTTGTATCCAATTGTTAAAGGTTTTAATTAGTTTGTGCTTTTTTGGGAAGCATCAATCAATTTTCTTTCTTCTGCTTCATGATTCAGATATTTTGAGAAACAATGAAGTTAGCTTTACATTGCTTTATGATTTTTTGGAATTGGGAAGTTGTTGTCAACTTTGCGGCGTTGTTTTGCAATTTAGACTTGAGAAAAGTTTACGTACACACCACTCAATCTTTGTGCACTTACATGAAAATGTGTATTTCAACTTTTTAAGGTTAGAATCACGATATTTCGATATAATATGAAAGATTTGGGTGGTATAAATGTAAGAATTGAAGTTTATTTTTGAGATATGTTAACGCATAGGAATTGTGGGGTTTGCATGCAAATCTTTATTCGATTCTTCTTGGTCGGATTCTCAGTATTATCGTTATTTTGAAAAAGAATCGGGATGTCGTTCTAAGTTGTCATTCTTACTGTGTTGCCTTGACTTTTTCGCCGTTTGAATACTACAAATTGTTGGTTTCGGAGGCTTTATATGCCACCCGGATGTTGATTCATTNTCATTCTTACTGTGTTGCCTTGACTTTTTCGCCGTTTGAATACTACAAATTGTTGGTTTCGGAGGCTTTATATGCCACCCGGATGTTGATTCATTTAGTGTTCTTGAGATGCTTTGTGCCCCATTTAAATGTTGATTTTGGAGGATTTACTTGTTTTAATGTTG
>NEWO01000002.1:5519639-5584592 GCA_003013225.1 Phalaenopsis aphrodite | reverse complement strand
CATTGTTTTGGGATGTTTTGACATTGTTTTATTCAATGCTTTGGAGACATCAAAGGCATATTATGAACACCATTTTGGCACTGTTTTAACGCTGTTTTGGAGGCGTTAAAAGCATCATTTCGGGGTTGTTTATGCACCGTTTTGGAAAGGTTTTGGGCATCATTTAAGCAATAATTTACATGTTGATTTGAAATATTTAAATGTTATTTTGGGCCGACCAAAACACTGTCTTGGAGTAGATTTAAACGCTATTCTTGAGAGCCGATTTAGTTACAATTTTTGAAAAAGTTTGAATGTTTTTTTAGGCCGATTCACTTATTGTTTTCGTCGTTTTTGGCTTTACTAGTTTTGAACATGGGTCGGTCTCCTCCTTTTGTTTTATTTATTTATTTTTTTTAATGGTTAAATCATAAAGATGGGGATTGATGATTTAATTAATTGGAAGATATAGAAAACCTTAAATCACCTTAAACATAAGTTAAAGAGTAGGCTTCCTAGAGTTTTAGGAGGTGAGAGTCCATCCACCTAGTCCTCAATGTAGACCTCCTAGACTTTAGGTGCACACCCTATGTGAGAGCCCATCCACCTAGTCCTCAGTGTAGGCTTCCTAGAGCTTAAGTACACACCCTAGGTGAGAGTCCATCCGCCTAGCACTCAACGTAGACTTCCTAGTTTTTAGGAGCACAACCTAGATGAGAGTCCATCCACCTAATCCTCAGCATAGGCTTCCTAGATTTTAGGAGCACATCCTAGGTGAGAGTTCATCCACCTATTTTTCAGTATAGGCTTCCTAGATTTTAGGAGCACACCTTAAGTGAACGTTCATTCACCTACTCCTCGAATGGACAGTGAAACTAGACACTTGACCCTAATTCACAAACTGACTATGACACTAGACATGATGCACCGAGACGTGACCCATGCTTCCTTAATTAAATCAATAGTGGAATTCCCGTCATGACTTAATCTATAGTGAAACCCAGTGCATCGGGATTTGTGCTTGAATATTACAGTCAAATCCTCTTGGTAATTGGGGAAATTTCTTAACGACACATATGGATCATTGGACTAGGATAAGTCTAGGGTCTAGGTAGCGAGGGCGATGACGACATTGCTTATGTGTGCTTAAACGAGGGATACGCAGTGGGATTATTCGAATAGTATCTCCCACCTCAAGGATCTTCAACAAGGGAGAGGGAAGAATCCATGATATTATTCACCGATTCTTGGTGAGATCGTTGCCCCGACATTCTTAGGTTGTCAGTAGTTCTAGCACGATTTGAGTGACTAACCTGTGGACTGTACGATTTTACAAAATATTTACAAAAATAAAATAAAAATCTCTTTTGCTTTTTAAAAAGAACTCTGCATAAAAAAGACTTAAACAACAGCTTTTGCATGAAAATCAAATAATTTTTCTATGAAATTTTATAAAAGTCCACGGTTAGTCATTTGGATTGAGGTTAAGAACTACCTCTTGTAGATTGTCGAGTTGGCAACTCTTACTCAAGGTCAGGAAGCCCACAGCCCGGCTCTGAGCCTCCAATTTTACCAATGTCTTATAGTCAGTCCTGATCTTTCATATGTGGCTAAGGGTTTCTTTTACCGTAATTTTTTTTAAAATTCATTTTTCTGATTTTCGAGTTGTGTTTTCTCGTCTTGTTTAATTTTCTTGCAAGTTTATTTAAATCTGTTGCAAATCATACTTTGCTCGCAACATTAATAACGCAACAATAACAGATGCCCAGTTATGTTTTTATAGTTTATCTACAGCATTTTATTTTACTGCATTTTACCTTTCAAGTACATTTTATTTACCTGCAATTTGATTATTCTACATGCAAAACTGGTACTGAAACCAAAACTGGAACATAACAAAACCAAACATTGACACCAAAACTGTGAAGCACAAATCACCAATCTCAAACACTTAAACCTAGAGTCGTCGCTACGATAGGAGCTTGGAGCCAATTTTGTGGGCAGCATAGCGAGGAATTCAGACGGAGTAGCAAGAGGATCTTCTTCAGCATTATCCCTTCTTAGCATAAAAACAACCTATAGGATTTCGAGGTAGCTCCCCTAGCGCGACTTAAATCCTCACACACTCCCTTTTTTAGGCTTCTGTACAACTATGTTGTACAGCGTAAATCCTAACCCGCCTTAGGTTCCAAGGTTGTCGTGTGACACGATGTAAACCCTCTTATCTCTGCGGGTTATTTGCATAATCGGGTATTATGCAAATGTAAATCCAAAATAATAAAATTGACATGATTGAATAATTGAATAACATCATTTCTAAAAATGCAGCCCCACAGTAGGATGGTTTGAGAAGTCATCGAGATTTACCTCGAATCAGTGACATCCCATACCTTTTCTTTTCTTTGGACTCCTGAAATAATTGTTCCTATTTGAGCCACTCTCACTTGCTTTTCCACGTCCTACCATGAAAACCTAAACTTTGAAATCTTGAAAACTAATACCTCTGATCATTTTCGAGAATTTTCTCAAGTGACCTTAGTCATTTGAGATGTAATTAAATATAGGGGCTTGACTTTATAGGGAACTTGGAACTCAGGTAAAATAAATCCTATTTAATCTTTGTATTAGATAGGGGAACTTGTCAGTCATACATAAAAAGATTCGCAAACCAAACGAATATCACAAATCTCTTAGTTTGCAGGAGGGTGTAGTATTCGCGGTATCGGGCACGATTTGCAAACTATTGGACGAATGAGATCCATTTTGTCTCATTTTTCAAAAATTAAAACATACTACTTTCAAAACCTAAACTATATACCTCTTATACTTAAATTAAATTTCAAACATTATTTTCATATATCGTATTTTCAAATCTATCAAAAAAGTTAACCGACATCCACACATGTGACTCATCATAGCCCTCTCCATATCAACCTGTCTGCATCTCATTCAAACAATCTTGCACCCACCTTTACTAGCAATGTTCACACGTACAATCTCTCATGCAACTCATCTCTTCTCGATCTAAAAGTTCGCACACATGCTCCTGCTCCCAGCATTTCACCTTACGTTAGTGAGCATTGTTCCCATATTCCTATGTTCTCTATCATTCACTCGCCCTCAATGTCTCTTATGCTAGTCAACCCTTTCCTTCGCGCTCTCTTTCTCACATATTTCTATTGCAGGTCCGTCTTCGCCCTGCCCACACCACAACATTTCACTCCTAAGCAGTCTCACTTCAAAGAATATCGTACATACTTCAATCTCATTTCATGCTGACCGATAATGTGGAAACCCGTGTCATTTAGTCTAGCTAAATTGAATACAACATGACTTTGAATTCTGGTCATCAGTCCGACATCAGGTCAATTCCCCCTCCACGACTTCGAACAATATTATTTGGTATGAATAAGGTGAGTGATTGTTTTCTCTCCAGCAATTATATAAGGCTAAAACTCTAATAGATTTTACGCTATCAATAGGTGGCCAATAATCATTTAGTGACTTGTTGGCATACTTAGGGCATCCTTCTGATTATTGGAGAAAAACAAAGCTTCACTCTCCAATGAGAAAAAAGAAAGACTATCAATAACCATAAAACTCAGCGAAAACAACTCTAATGATCTAAATTAAGCATGCAAAATCATAATTGCATTTAAATTAAAACAAGGAAGAAGATGCACTTTAACTGATGCAATGCATGTCTAAAAATAAACGGGATACAATAAGGGCTCACCTGGCATATGTGATAACTAATTGTTCAGCAATTAAATTAGCAAAAAGCCATTTCAAGTTTATAAGAGCCCACAATTTCAATAATAAGAAGAATACATTCATCTAGGCTGCTACAACCAATCAGGCTATGCAACGATTCATAATAAAATTTTATAAAATTATTGTCAACTTTCGACTAATTCAACCAAACATTTCGTGAAATGTGCAAGTGCCTAGCACATTTGAAATTACTTTAGAAAGTGTCAGTATGTCAAGGTATTCCAACAGACATCAACATCATACATATCACATAATAACCTTCACTCATGTTCATGCCTTGATATGTATGCCAAATGCATTGATTTGTGCCAAGCATACTACACCCACAAAACTTCGATTCAAACACATACTATTGACCTAGTTGATCAAACAGATAAAACAATAAACTGGGTCTAACCTTGTTGATTCCTAGTTGATCTAAGCGTCCTGGTGAGTCATCACTCCTCTAGTCGTCTTGTCCAAAGCATAAAAATATAAACTTATCCTTATAGTTCAATCTACATTCAAAGCAACAAGATTTATGTTTAACCACCTTAAACGGGAACTATAAGCCTCAAATACATATAGAGTAATAAATCATAATACTCCTACAAGAATATAGAATACCAAATCAAAATAAATTCTTTCATTGGTCATTCGATGGATATGAACCAAATGCCAATTAAGAAGCTAACACAAAGACAACAAGCCCATCAAATTAAAATAAAATGTGCCTCCCTACATGCATCATAATTAATAGACTAGCATAGAACCAGCAAGCATGTCAAATTAAACCATACGTGCCGCCTTACCTATAGGTAAGAAAAGTAAGATTATAAGACCGCTCACCAGACTTTCCTCTTCCTCATTAAAAATCTCATCTATGAGCATTCCTATGGCTAAAGCCCCATCCTAATCAATTTAGAAATACTTGTAGTGATAGGAAAAAGATCACTGAAGGTAGTAAAATAAACCTAACAAGCTTACAATGTAATAATCTCTCTTATTTAGGAATTTTTGAAATCACCCACTTGCTCAAGAAGTAGACTATCGGAACTAAAAGGGATGGCCCATCCAACTAAAATTTTACTCAAAACTAATTTCTTAATTGTACAGGTTAAGAACCCCCAATTTTTAAAAAATTTATGAAATTCCAAACCAATGATTAAACCAGATACAAAATGTTATTATTTTAAAATCTCACCAGAATTTCACTCACGATTCACAGTGAAGTCATTTGTGAATGCTATAACAATGGAAGCCAATTACAAAGCTCGCAACTAGGGCAATGGAGTAACTAAGCTCATCCCATCATAGGTTTAATCACCAAGTACACGATCAGAATGATGGAGGAAATAGGCTCATCTAATCCCAAGTGTAGCAAACTCCCAAAATGAATAGTGAGGAGATTAGGCAAATGATGTGAGTGGTGGAGGAAATACATTTGTAAAGCATGCAACTCAAGACATAAAACATCTGACAAAGGTAGTGAGGTCAAATATTGAGACCGAGACTGCAAATGACATGAAGCAAAGAATTTTAATTAAAAGCCTTTTAAGGAGACACATGCTCACAAGTTTAGCAAACTCCCAAAAAGAATAGTGAAGAAATTAGGCACATGATGTGAGTAGTGGAGGAAATACACTTGTAAAGCTCACAACTTAAGACGTAAAACATGTGACAAAGGTAGTAAAGTCAAATATTAAGACCGAGACTACTGATGACATGAAGCCAAGAATTTTAATCAAAAGCCTTCTAAGAAGACACATGCAAGTAAGAGAAAGTTGTGAACCTTAGTTAATAATCATAAAATCAAAAGCCCCACATTAATCTATCCTGCTTCAAAAATTTTAACCCAAGGAATGGCACAACCAGCTCTCATAAAAAGATAACATCTTAAGCATACACATAAAAATTATTACCAAAATAAAACTTCTACAAAAATGACAAAAAAATACAACTATCAAAATCAAGTATAAGTTTAATTTTTTAATATTCATCATAATGCAAACGATTTGTGTTTTTGGTCGCTGAGAACAACGTATGAGAATTGCATCAAATTCACAAGGCTTCGGATTAAGGGTCTGTTTGCCGCAGCTGTTGATTATTTATAATCTGTTGATAAGCAGATTATTCTGATAATTTGATAATCTGCAGATTATCAGAAGAAGCTGACTTGTTGTTTTGAGGAGCTTATTTAGTATAGTTTATTGATAGTTGTTGTTGGAGAATTAACCATTCTGCCCCTGTTTGTTGAAATTGTTTGTTTTATTTTTTTTATAATTTATTAACTTATTAGTTAATAAATTTTGATTAATCAATTATTAATACATTAATGAAGAATTTCTTAGAATTTTGATATATTTTTATTCATTAATCAAATATTAAATAATTAAATACAAATTTATCTATTATAATTAAATTGATGATATACAAATTAATTATAGATTCTTAAATTAATTATAATTTAAATTTTGATATAATTAATTATAGATCCTTAATTATGATATAATTAAAATTTTAACTTCCATCTATCTCTACCCCAAACCCTCGCTTGTCACTCCCCCTCCCGGTTTCACCCAAAACGATCGTCTTCGTGAAAGAACCTCACGATCCCTCCCGGTTTTGCCCAAAATGATCGCCTTCGTGAACAAACCTTCGCCAATCGCCATTAGAGCTAGCTGGGAAGACTACGACGGGATTGTTAAGGCAACGACAGAAACCAGAAGGCATCGAGGAAGGTAAGCCTGTTTGCGCCATTCTTCCTCTTCGCTTGGTGAGAGGGCAAGTCAACGACAGAAACCAGAAGGCAACGAGGAAGGTAAGCCTGTTTGCGCCATTCTTCCTCTTCACAAGGCGAGGGCGAGGGCGAGGGCGAGGGCGAGGGGGCACTGAAGGAAATTTTGCTAGCACGGGAAGTAAATGCAGGACGCGGCTCCTTCTCCGCTTCTCCTTCTGTTAAGCAAATGTTGTAAGCACGTATGAGCAGCAGGAATAATCTGTGTCTAACGTGTTTTTCAAACACCTCTGCGGCGTTTTCATACCGCCACCAGACCCCAATAAGCCGCCCCAAACGGGCCCTAAGTCACATAGATGAAATTTTAAGTTTCATATATCCTTTAAATAAATTCTCTGGGATGTTAATCAAATTTAATTTTTTTCATGATCTTTTTATGAATTTATAAATTGAGAATTAAGGACCAACAATAAAATCAATACCAACTTGATAATTTTTAATAGGGATATTTTTTTAGATAATACATCAAAAGTTGCATTACCAGATTACTCAATTGATTCATCAGCATCAGTAGGCACATTGTAATTTAGTTGTATTCTAATTGATATTTAGCTTAAGAAATTATCCCAATTTCATATTCAATTTCAATTTTAGATTTAACTCGTGTGAAATTTTTGTTCAGACTCATGAACAAGCCTTAATATAGACTCAAGTGCATTCATAATTAACAAAAGTTAGATGTAAATTTATATTGTAACTATAAAACTTTCCCTGCAAAAGGATACCCATAAACTAAATTCTTTAATAAGATTAAGGGTCCGTTTGGGCCAGCTTATTTTGTGCGGTGGCGTTTTGAAAACGCATCTGGCCTGTTTGGGTAAACTGCGTTTTGGCTGCGGTCTAGCTTTTTCAAAAAAATAATAATTTGTAATAGTCACCGCACCTAGCATATCAGCAGATTATTCAATAAGCTGCAGCTGCCACAAACAGACCCTAAAACTGACTTTAGCAAGCTATATCTGTGATTGTGATGATAATCATTTTTCTCTTAAAAGATTAATCAAAGTTCCACTAATCCTACCAAGAGAATATTTATAATATTTCCCAATTTCTAGATCTATATATAAAACTTCATCTAATCATGTGAATTAAATTTTAATACATTCTTCGTGAAAAAAATAGCCATAAAGAAGTTATATCTAGGTATATAATATTGGCTAAGATTTTTAAACCTTATAAAAAAATCCAAACACATTATAATCACCTCATTTAATTTTTTACAATGATCATGCAATTGAAAAATTGGCCTGTTCAATCATTAAATGACAAAAATTATTTTTAAAATTCTCTTTCAAATCAACCCAAAGAGGTTTTGTTGTATCAAAACTACTTCGCCAAAAATATTGAGCAAGGGCCATTATCTTATCCATTTTGAATTTTTTTATAATTACACCTACCAAATATAAAAAACAATCCTTAACCTAATAATAATTAAGTTGGAAATGTCTACAATCAAAAATAAAAAGCTTTCATCTGAGTTCTATCTTTTTTTTTTTTAGCTTCTATAGGTTTTATATCTTATGAGTAGAAGATATTATGACATAGCAATAAGTCGGAATGCCAAATATAATGTCTCACACCCTAGGATTAATTTTATTGGTGCAAATGTGCAAATACAATGCAAAAAAAAATGCCAAATTATACATAAATTTGCATAGCTCAAACTTTTAATTTCAAAAATTAGTTCTTACTTGCAAATACAAATGAAAAATAAGACAAGAATCATTACAAATAATAAATTAATGAAATTAGAAAAGAAATAGCACTTAGAAATTTGAAATAACCAATATGATGAAATCAATTAAAAATTATGCTCTTGCTCACACTATGATTTTATCAAACATGACTAAAATCAATTATGCTAAACTTTAGAATAATAAATATAAGGAGATACAGATATCAGATGGTAGTAGAATCAAGTATCATGATGCCTAAAGAGATAAACTCTCTAGGAAATAATCCAGTCATCCACTTCTTATAAGATGGACTTCATAAAATTTGAAGGAATGTTGCAGCCAATTAAAATGTTATTAAAAATTTGATAAAACCTTGTATGTAAATCAAAGATCATAAAAAAAAAAACATATTAATAACAAACCTCATAAAATTCTAACCTACATAGGAAATCAGTCCCTTTCCAAATTCCTGAGAAAAGCACATTCATGCTACGTGACATAGAGAGCCACTCGCAAGAAGGGCAATGGAGGAAAGACACTCATCTTTCAAAGGTTTAGCCACAAAGGCCACAAAGAGAGCAATAAAGGAAATAAGCCCATAAAGCATGCAACTTAAGATGTAAAACTTAGGATTAAGGTGGTGGTTGAGGCAAACGTAAGATTCAATCGAAGAGAACAAATCTTAAAACCATAGTTGAACCCCATAAGCCAAAATAATAGAGAAGACTCATCAACCTAAGCCAGTAACCATACAAATAGAAGCTCTAAATCAAATGATAGCTGATAAAATCTAAGCCAAAAACAGAAGACATCTTTATAATGCTCCATGAAGAAAGGGCCTCTTCTTATCCCTTTTTCCCTCCCCTTTCCATTCCTTATTGCAACCCTCAACCTCTCTTTTTATTCTTTCATTTATAAAAGTTGAAAAAGTGGTAAATTCAAGGGCTTATTTAAAGTAGTTTTGCCAATGCTTTACTTTTGAAACCATTTCACACCCACACATCCGTTTGGATACTGCTTTTGTTTCTACTTTTCAAAACTTTATGTGGTGGGAAGCTGCTTTTGAGAATAACATCCGCTAAAGTGAGAAAATATAAGAAAGCCATTCTCTAACTCTTTTTAAAAGAAAAATTTTTATAATATCAATGGCAATTTTAAAAAAAATTTAGTTTACCATCAATAATTTTACAATCACATTCACAAAATGCAGTAGTCATCCCAAACAAACCCTAAATTTGAATTGTTATTTAAATCAATCCAAACTAACATGTTTTAGTTTTTGAATTATTTCAATCCGAAAACAGATAATAATTTGTGCTTCACAACATTATTGTGGGAATACCCTGACATAAATTCATTATTCCCAATAATTTGGTTTTGCAATTATCTTCTCCACGGCACTTTAGGTTTCATAAATAAATAAGTTATAATAGCATTTGACTTGCCACTCTTAAAAAATGAGAAGTACACTTAATCATTTACAAAAAATAGAGTCACCAAATAATACAAAACCCTCTACATGGAATGAAAATTATTTCGCAAAAAATGCAAGCTGATTCAAGAGAGTTCGGCCACAGCATAAAGTAGTAGCAATAGATTTTTATCTTAAAAGTATAAAAAAAACAATCAAAATAAATAAAATGGGATAAGATTGTGGAATTTGAAATACAAACATTATTTAATTTCAAGGTAGGCTGCTAAAAGGAGCAAATTCCAATTATTTAGTTGAGTCAGATGTGATGTAGGACAAGATAACTAATTTCATTCAGAAGAATAATGTGATACTTGAAAACTACGTTAAATGTGATAAAAATATAGATGTGCAGAAAAATTAACGATGATTATATTAGAGAAATCACTAGAGTAATACCACTGAAAGATAATGTAAAAATAAATTACGAGTTATTTAGTTTAGTGAATGGGGGTGTAAAGTAAAGAAATACAAGAGTTATAAATTTTTATATTTTTCGTATGAAAATAAAATAGAAGTAAAATATTTTTTAAGGAGTTTGCAAAGCACAAAATGTAAATTTTTTTCTGAATTCCAAAAGCAACATCATCCTTGAATCCATCCCAGACACATTTCACAACTCAAACCACCCACCACCTGAAATTAACTTCATTATCATCGATAACCTTGAAGATGTTCCTGGCCATACATGCAACCATCCGTTGTCCCACCTCATGAGCCCAAGCTAGCAAAAATTCTACAAGAGAGTCAAACCGGGCGCCACCGTTCCATGCAACTGCAAACTTGACTAGATGATTCAAACCCACGCCTCATCCCGCACCACCGTCCCCATTCATGACCCCGCTTCTAGGCACCACTATCATCATTTTCAACTCATCTAGTGCCCTAGTTTTACGTCAAAATTAATTTCATTTTAAGTTAATTTATATTAGTAGTACAAAAATAAAAAGAAATTGCATTAATACAGATTTAAGTTGTTGGCTCAATAAAAAAATTAAGATTCATTTTACACCCAAAGAAAGCAAAAAAATAAAATAAATTTTCTGGATTTATATTTCAACCAACCAAACAAACTTGAGATAACAAAACGCCTTATATTTAGTTTTAAATGCGTGAACGCTAAGCACATACATCCAATAGCCCATTAAGTAATTTAGACACATAAAATGGGTAGAAAATGCACCAATTAGATGGGTACATAAAATTAATCTCATAGGATAAAAAAGAGAAAGGCTAGATATAAGTTAAAATGGATAAAAGAAGGTTCAAAATGATTTGTACTCAGCAGAAACAAATGAAGAAAGAAAATTAAAAAAGACAACCTAGTTGTGATAAAGCAAATGATGATATTTTTTAGAACTTTTTTTTTTACCTTAATGACATTTTTATATCTTAACTTCACCATTAACCCATATAAGTTTCTAAAACCATGGTATTTTTTACATCTTCACTTCCAAATTTCTCATAGAATCACTCAAAAAACCAAAAAAAAAAAGAGATGCATAATGCAATATTCAACTTTAAACATTAATATTTTAGACTTAATAGACGTTAACCTTCAGTCCAAAATAAATGGATTTATCAAATCTCGTATTCATACAATATTATACTGGTGCACATTCAATGCCAAGTCAATCTAGGGAAAACGTCCAAGAAAGATTCATGTTGTACATTTTAATTTAAAGAAGTCAGCCAACTTATGGTTCAATATTAACCCAAGTAATAAAAGATGGAATCTAAAAACTTTGCCAACTTAATTTTTAATGTAACCTGCATAAACATCAACTGAAATACTCAAGGTTGAATGTCATCTTTAGAAATTTTAAATTAATGAAAACCAAATTACAAGTAAAAAAGTATCTACTTGAATTTGCTGACTCAATGGAATTTATCTTCTCATGCATTCATAATCAAATTGAAAGAAACATAGAGCATTCAATTGATATTAGTCAATAGAATAAAAAAATAATGGAGTTAAAACATATTTTTTTAGAGCAAGCAAATATGATATTCCAAATTGTTAAGTTCAACATCCATAATGCATAGAGTGTAATTGGTATAGGGTAAAAAGTTAAATAGAAAAAATGACACAAAATATATGCAATTGAAAGATACATAAAAGGTTCATAGGTATAAACAAACAACTTTCGCACCACAATCAGCCCCATGAGAACATGGGAAATAAAATATGAAAGATGATGATTGTTATCGCAAAACATACCGTCTTTCCATTTACTGTGCGCACATGGATTTCATGACCTTTTATCTGTAAAACCTCCCCATCTATCCAGGCTAAAACTGGATCTTCAACCCATACATGAGTGCCAACAACAATGTTGCCTGGAGTTTCCTGCAAACACATTGTTGATAAATATATCATTTAATGTGAATTTTGAAAAGTTTTAGTTTTTTACATTTCACAAGATTATTACATTCACCAATACTTATATGCATGACAGGAGGTGTTTAGCCTTTGCATTTAATTTGATAACATCATAATCACTAGTATGTACTTAAACGATAGCACCATGTACATTCTGACTACAATAATCTGTGATGACATGGTTATCATCATTAGCCTAATCCCATCTACTAGACATCATTTTAATGAATTAATAATATTCTATCATTCATGCTGAAGTGCTACATAAGTTAAACCTACTCTTAGCAAAATCCTTCAACTTCTTATATGCATGCTACCTTAGTTACAACCATTTATTTTAAAATCTTTTGTTGCTAATTTTATCTACATGTCTACTAAGTGTATTTCTACCCGTTGACATACAAGTCCATACCACCCAAATCTATTTCAACTACCTATCTTGAAAAAATGCTAGTTTGACCACCTATTTCTAATACTTATTCCTTCTAATATTGCCACGTATCCTTATCTCAACCTCAAGTAATTGGAATAAGTTTAATAGTGATGAGAATTACCACACATCTTTCTTAACATTCTCATTTTTCAACATAATCAATTTAGCAATCAACGATTTTTAATAACTCGGCACTTGGATCCATACAAATAGTCAGCCTACTTACAGTTTTACAAAATTTACCATTCTGTCTTAATAATAACCTTCTAATAGAAAAATATTAAAGACTAATCCATCATACATTAGTATACCTTTATTAAAATTAATTGATAATTATTGATATTTGTTGATGGAACTACCAATCACCCTTGACAATAGAAACTAACCACGAGTAACACAAAGAACCAAATGTTAGCTTAAAGAACACAGAACAGGAAAACAAGAATGTAACCAAGAACACTAAGATTATGTGGTTCGGTCAATTGGACCTACATCCACCAGAGGAAAATCAACCATCAAATCCACTAAGGCAATAAAGAAGATTTACATAGCTTTTACATTGAGAAATGAACTCTCATCTTGTTATGATCTTTTCTCAAATCACCTTGATACAAGAACTTCAAGATTCTTTCCTCACTCTCTACAAACTATCCTCTTCTTTCTCAAACGAACTGATTTTCTTTCCTTCCCACTTCCCAACAAGTGTTCCTCACAATTTATAACTAATGAGCCTTGCACAAGTAGACCGGGTTCATCTATGGAAGCTTCCATAATTCTTTAACAGCTTTCATAGAATTGCAAGTATGCCCCTTGCCTTAGTTTAATAATTGTGAGTCATTGTAACAATATTAGGCCGGCTATATTTATATAGCATATACTCAATTTTTATTCCGCTAATTCTTAAAAAATATATATTATTCTCCATTATTTTATGTTTCCACTTAATTAGCAATCCTAATAATAAAAAATAAAAAATAAAAAATAAAAAAATTTTGAAAAAAAACACACAACAATGCAATTAATTTTGAATATCCTGTGTAAATAGCTCAAAGACCAATAAAAAAAAACATGCACTCTGCATTGATCCTTACTGTAGTCCTATTATAATTTGAAGCTCTTTGGTCATTTCATAACTTAACTCTAATATTAATCACTACCACAGAAAGCATATCCTTGCCAACTACGTTAGTAAGATGGCATGAATATAATTTTATGAACACTTAATGAAAATTCTGCTTTTCAATGTAATTAAACAGCCCATTTCACATACAAATCTGAAGCTTACTGCAGTACTGGATATTTTAAAAAAGAAAAAACAATAACAATGGAAGGATTTTGGGAATGGAAATTTTAGGTCGAAATAAGTATTAAAGGTTTTGGAGTAGAGAAAAAAATTTAAACTGGCATCCTCTAATCAGCCAGAAGGTAAATAGAGGTAGTCTAGAATACATTGCCAAAGAAGACGTTTGGCAATTGGATACTGATGGACAATGTTATTTTGCAACAAGAAGAACTCAAAAGAATGGTCACATGAACCAGATAATATGAGCAGGATCACCCAATAGTTAAATAAAAATTTAATCAAGGATATTTAAGTTTAAGAAAGTGACAAAAAGTTCTTTACCTAAAAGGGCCATGAAATATATAATCAAATATAACTGTTTAAAGAATAAACTCTCCGTGCCTAAAAAAGTTGTGAAATATTAACCACTCTCAGCGCCTAAAAAAAGTTGTGAAATATTAACCTTCAAATAGATCTAGTCCGTTCACAAAAGCCAAATTGGCCATGGGCCAGTTGCAAAAACTCAAATCAGGCCATAACAAATCTGAACCAAGCTTATTTCCATGCCTATTCATCCCCATTTTAAATTACAGCAATATTTGTCATATTTTTTTTAACTTGAATTATTAGATTAATTTTCTTGATTGAGCTAGGAATAGACTTAAGTTTACACATTTATTTGATTTTTCATAGGATTAAAATTGCATTTAAATATTTGGCCATATGATTGTAAACTTATTTTCTATAAATAAATATCCATGAAATATGATTGAATTTTTATTGATTGTGATAAAATGTGCACCATTCCAGATTGTTCGCTAAAAATTATTTCTCTTCCCCTCTCCATCAATTTTTCAATATCAAAGCCCTAAAATAGCCTAGAGCCCAAACAAAAATAAAACTCTTGGATATAGAGGAAAGTATATGAATGATCAAAATCAATATTCAAACATCCTGGTGGAATATATTCTCTTTGTCCTAAACCTAAAAGAGGTGGTCAGCATCTCATATGCATGCAGGATCATTGATTTAGATCACGAAATGTGTTAGCTCCTCATAATCATCTTGTTGTCTAGGATGTTGTGACTGACAATAGCATTTGAAATATAGACGCAAAAGTAGATAGATGCTTGAAATCCTGTTTGCTAAAAGTGGGAAGCAAAATTGGCCGAGGGGGCGGGGGATATCTTCATTCTACAAGGGTTTACCAAACAAAAAACAGGACGCTATAAACAATGAAATGCTAAAGAAGTCCCTTGGGTTCCCTTCTTTCTATCAAAATGATTTATTTCTTTGTTATGAAGTTACTTTCAATGGTGTATTTTGGTTTATTCTTTTTCAACTAACTTTTTTTATAAATGCTTTATGTTGTACTCATTTCATTGACTTGTTATAAAATTTTAATTTTAAAACCCTAAAATTCTACTTTTTGCACTCGGCTAATCCCAAACCCTGAGCCAGCTATATAACCCAAGCCTCAACTAACCCTTGCAAGAACTAAACTCCTATCCCATCTCTCAATGCAAACCTGGCTCTCAACCCACTGATTCCATGACCATTTTTGTTCAGCCAATCTACCTCATGCAACTCCCAAACATGTAATCAATGCTCCTTCTGCGCCCAACTTGTACACGTGTAGCTCAACCCGTTAGCTCCCTCCTTACTGCTTCAAATGCATACTTTCTCCCATGTCTACATCCTCATTACTTGTGCATTAGCTCTAGTACAGCTGCTCCGCACACATACCCTGCTTGTAAATGTGCACTTTCTTTTGGACTCAACAAGAACCAAAAGCAAAATCGTTGCAGTGCATCTAATGTCTACTTTGCATCGCATCCTTCCAACAATGGGGTCTGTGATTCTCTTCATCTGTCCTCATTGCAGTACAGCAGCAAACTCAGCAAATTCACAACAATACTGTGTCATCTTAATAAATCTACCATTCATCCAATTCCTGTTCAACAATTCATTTGACTGAAACTTCAATCGCACCATCAACACATGCATGATGGCACTCAACTCCATCTCCAACCACTTGAAGTCCACAACTGTAGCCACAAATAGCTGAAATAAAATTTTCAGCTTGTACAGAGATTACAGCTTTCGGGCATTTGAACAAACTATGATAAGGAATAATCTACATTGATGTTAGGCTAAAACGCGTATCTACAGCAAATCTTATAACTCAGCATTGACCTCCGCTAAAAATTAGCCTAGCCATAGTCCATAAAATTACCAAGCCTACTAAAAATTACATGCAAATAAATAGAGTGCTCCAAAAAAAATATCTTCTGTTTCCCGCTATATGATATTCAACCAAGTTAAATTTACCTTTACATACCTAAAAGCCCTTGAACTTGATTTAAGTTTATGTTAACTATTACTCATGAATGACCCAATGGTCAGAATTTTGTTTCCACATATTAGTATATAAAACAACAAAAAAATGCGCCCATCAAATAACAGCCTTCCATTGGTCATTTGAAGAATCAAGGTACACTGTATTCCAATGAACCAAAAGATAATGAGTTTGAGAATGAAATCAATAAAAAGTCTAAACAAGATGAGGATGTGATCGATAAAGAAGATAGACCGGCACAATCGCATGTTGTCAAATGGAATCTTGCATCCCCAAGTACTGGAAGCTCACTAACATTTTTTTTCTGTTGAATTTGCGTAAAATAGAATTATATGCATAACTATGGACAATATAATATTTAAAATTTGTAGGGATTTGAGCCCTATAAAACCCATAAATCTTGTGCCTTAACCCCTGAATGTATTGATTCCATAGCATCATTTGTACAATAATAGACGATATACACAATGGGTTAGAAAGTGAATTAACTTCCATGATTAGAAAAATTTTGATGTTATAAATTTTAAAAAAAGTGCTCAAGTATAATGAATGTAACTACGTCAATTTAACATGATTCATATACATCAAACAAAATATATTAGAATTCACAACCTGAATCGAAGCATGGTTACATAAATTGTTTGAATTAACAGCATATGAGACAGCTCACTTAAAAAAATGATAAAATGATAGTATCAAATCAATTTAAAATACATAAGAATTTAAGGGTTCAAGAACTAAGTTATTACGTACATTTAAAAATTACCTCTTTTTTCTTTAAGTCAACTAATTTCATACTATTTTGCTTTTAATAGCTGATTATTTCCATCATTCTATTACAACTATTTCTTGAATTGAAATCATCTTTTCTCTTTCATAATAAACGAGTCAACTCGAACAAATACAGGAGAGCTCAAGCTCACGTTGGGGTTGACTCGAGCTCAAATTGACAAGTTTATGCCCCTAATTATACATGTAGTGTTACCACAGACTGAATATTGGAAGAAAACTAGTATTGTAGAGCAGACAATCAAAACATGAACATAAATTCTGCTAGAAAAATATGAAATAAAAGAGTTACAGCTTCCCACCACAAACTGGAATAATAAAATTCTCTGGCTTCTCTGTCCCATGCATCTACAACATGAATGAAAAAATACATAACCAACCTGGTGCAGTACTGTATGGTTTTGTCTGAAGTGGCTCACAATGCAGCTATAAATGGATGCTACCCCTCGCATCCTCTAATTTATAAGAATCCATACAAACCATTTTTTTTTCTAATTCTCTATCATCTAATCAACGAATTTTCTGCAGTTCCAAATAATTACTTCTAAATTAGTAGCCGCGCAAAAAATATAATAGGCAGAACAATAAAAAATTATTCACTCTCATATACACTATGATTGCAGATGTCTAGATTATGAGGCCATTGCCCACAAATACTCCCCTAGCTGATCCCCATCAACATAGGATCCAAATGAAATGCCCTTCAAGAAATAATGTAAAATATTCTTTTTCAAAGATGTAGTCGGAACTAATATGACTCCACCAATAACCCAATTGCAATCAAACTTCAAGCTTCAGCTAATGTTCTTTCCGAGTATACAGCACAAAAGAATTCATTTTACTCAAAAGTAACCAATAGAGCCACCATACTACTTAGCCCATATCTGAATCAAAAAAATCGCCATTTATACCAAAGAAAAGATGCCGCATGAAAAATAATGGAAACTAACTCTAACACTCCTTAAATCCGACACATAGTAAATCAATTGAATCCAGCTCCCAATTTTTTCATTCGCCGGACAATATGAATTCTTATCAATCGACGGACCAGGTAGCATACAACCATCCCCACACGCCCTGAAACAGCACCTCCACATGTCGGTTTCCTCACAAACTCCAAAGCCCAAAGTGTCAAAAAATAGTAGTTCCCAATTTTACCATCATCCATCTCTCCCAATATATCTTATAATATAAAGAACTACAGAATCAACTTCGAGAATCTACCCGCACTACTCTTGCCATACCAGCTCGAACGGAATCACAAAAAAAGTATCTCGCGAGGATTGAGACTGCTTACCATGGATCATATGGCCTATGCCTTCGTCGCCCTAAACCGGATTCAAAAACCCCGATTCCGCGGCGACGACGATCCTCGAAGTCTGAGATCCGGAGCTACCGATGTCGAACAAACTGCGCCGGTGCCCTCGATCGAAACCCGTAAAATTTCGGTGTCTACGTCTCGGTGTTTCTCTCTCTAGCGAGCTCCTCGTGGCCTGTGCTCCAATCGCTTCCCTTCTTCGAAGCGCCTCCAGCTCCGTCCCGGTTAAAGGATGAAAAGGACGATCGTCGTGTTTCGATTTCTAGTTTTCCATGCTAGTTCGAAGAACTGTGCCGTTTGGAGATGGAATTACCGGAATAACCTGCTTCGATAATCTAAGAGCCGTACAATGTTCCTCCTGGATTCTTGCGAGGTGAGATGAAATGACGGGATTGCCCTCTAAGGTGTCCCCGGAAGAAATGAAAACCTTTTGAAAGTGAATTAATAATTTTTTTTTATAATTACATCCTCATTCAAAAAATTGTTATTTATAAAATTATCAATTATCTCGCGTAATCTGAGATAATTTATATGATTCCTCCTAAAAAACTGACTAAGATTTAACTATGATTGTCGTCAAGTGAAGCACCTGTAGATCAGTCAGTCATATGGCTATGAAGTCTGATGTATTCTAACTTAAACAACAGTCAACCAATAACTGGACAGTATGATGAACTGGAAAGTATGGATCATTTCGTGTGATCTGGGTCATCTATTTGCGAGTCGAGGAGGAATGTTGGGGTACTCATGCCAAACTCAAGTGTTGGTTAACGTGATGATATCAGGAAAGAAAATATTGGGTTTTACATCCATTTCCTGAGATCTGATCGAGACATGAAACCTCAGATACTTGTTGCAATAAAGAGAAATGCTCAAAGTAGCTTTCATCAACCATAAGGGGTACATGAGGTAAGAAAGTTTAACTACCTCATATAATCTGAGTCATATGTTGTTCCTTCGTTAGAAATCGATCAAGAGTTAAGTGTAGTTCTCTTGGAGTGAAGCACCCATAACATAATCAGGTAGATAAGAAGTATGATGTATCATAACTTAAATTGTACACAACCGGTGATGGACAGTATGGGCAACTAGAAGGTTGGATCATGTTGTGTGATAAGAGTCATCTATCGTGCTCTCATTAAAAAAACTAACTAAAAGTTTTGAAAAACATCATAAAAAATGGCTAAGCCAAACTCGTCCTAAGATTAGGGCTGTCAAAAAAGCTCGTTGTTCGCGAACAGCTCGTGTTCGGCTCGTTTTAGCTAGAAATAAAAATATATATATAACTATTTATATAACAATATATTACATATATTATTTATATAATAATATATTATATATTTATGTCTAAGTTTAAACCATACACCTCATGTGGCAATGTAGTTAGTGCATTTTTTTATATATATTTGATCCATGTTCGAATCTCATACTTTACATCTAACGAGCCAATTTCGAGCCGAACACGAACACATTGTTCACGAGCCGATTTCTAACACAAGCCGATTTTGAACATGAGCTATTTCGAATGAGCCGAACACAAGCCCAGCATGAGCTCGCTCAAGCTCCGCTCGTTTACAACCCTACCTAAAATGAGACGCTCTTGTGAAAGAACTGACTGAGAATTCACATAGTTCGAGAAGCATCATATGCTAGATGAATAAAGCGGTTTAGCAATCTAAGATGCATTGGTAAGAAGCAAGCTAAGCGATTCTTATTGCATATAGCATCATGGTATAGTCATATATTAAGATGTCGTGAGCAGACATAGATCGGTTAGACAATTGATGTGGCCTAACCAATGCAGCATGTCCTTTTGAAAGAAGATAAAAATCAGTCGAGTTGAGAGAAAATATTGAAAAGAGTAAGATGACCCATGTGGTCCTACCATAAAGGGTGCTTTTGTAAGCACTAGCAAGATGAATCTCGTTGGGGATGTTTTGCGAGCATGAAGATATCTCGCTTAGGCATCAACCAACCTAGCAAGCAAGAAGACCCAAATTAATATGACATGTTCTTCAACATGGTGATAGAGTTAGCCAAGTGGATCAAATTACCAATGAGGTATCAAAAGGATCAGATGCATAAGACATTTCAACCTCGGGGTGCTTTTATAAGTTTAGCCTAGCAACCTCACTATAGATTTTTCAAGGACGAGCAAAGTAGTTCTTATTGAGGAAAATGTCACAAGTAAGTCAAGTACTAAGGGTCCTGATTAGACATGGACAACTTATACAAGTAAGTGCTCTAACTGATACGACGTGTTTACTGAAAAGGCAGTAGAGTGCCCAAATCAGTCATATCATGGAAATGGGTTGGATGGACTAAGTGGTCCAATATGTATGAGTTACACTTACTAGGGGCTTCTTAAAATGAGTCCTACTAGGGATTCCTCAAAACTAGTGAGATAATTCTTGATGGAAAAATATCATAATGTAATTGGACCTCGGGGACATGCACCGGTTGGATAAGCATGCTACCCTAGCTGCTGCCGCACGTCAATCTGACGAGGCTGTAAGAATAAGACATGTCAACATCACAAAGATTGGGAAATCAAGGTAACACAACCTATACAAGGTGCTTTCGTCAAGCACCTAACAAGAGGATTCCACTTGGGAAAATATGGCAGGTGCAAAGTGATGCCGAGTTTTTGTGGTGTGTTGTAAATATCTTTCAAAACTATAATACACACACGACAACACAAATAGTAGATATGTAGTTTAATCACAATAAAAATCACTTCAGTATAAATAGTTTTATATTTATAAATCTTTAAGCTTCCAACTGATCCCGATATTTTTTATATGCAATGATTTATGAAGTAGAAACCACTACTTGAAGATTTTAATCCCCGGTAATGACACAAAAAACTTGATCCAAAGAAAAGTAAGATTTAAATTATATTTGTAGGGATTCTACACAAGTATATGTATCATTATCAAGTGATATAGGGCTTTCTGATTAAGTCCTGAATATCGATCCCACAGAGATCGAGGTTTAACGACGGCTTTCGAGAGAATTTCTAGTCTAGAATAATACGCCCTAGCTTGGAAGGTTGATAAAGTTTTGGTTTTCATTATATCCTACAATTATCGCTACAATACTACTTCTAATCCTAAACTAAAATACTTAGTGAAAATCAGAAAGTGAGGTTTAATATATTAAATGTACTCTTCCTTGTACAATGAAATTAGTGATATCTGTAAAAAGTAAAAAAGTAGTGAGAGTTATTGTGACAAATAGGAACAATTATTCTTTACCCTTACTAGAGATACTATAAAGAACATTAGTTAATCTAAAGTTTGAATAGTTCTAAAGACGCGCTAGGTAGGGAAGATATTAGTTCTCACTTTAAAATTCCCTCTTATCCCTCCACCTGGAGGCTAACATCTCGCATCAAAACCTAAAATAATAGATCAAATTAGGGGGATTTAAACTGTCACACTAAAGTCCTCTAATTATATACCCATTAAAGATTATTTCCCTATTTATTTGCACTGAATCATATGGACTACATTATCATCCATACAATCTCATGTGATTCTAACACAGTTGACTGAGACAATACCATTACAGATCTTACATGTTCTCACAACGGATTTTAACATGCAAGTTTATCAAGTTTACATGTAAATGAAGAACAAAGTAAAATCATCACAATATATTCTCACTCTACTCAATTTTATATTCTACACATGCATACTAATTCATTACAAGAGGGAAGAGTGAGGAAAACTACTAACTACACATAGAGAAACAACAAGAACTTTTCATTGAACAAAACTTTGAAACATACAAACAAAGTACTAAATTCAAATCAAAATACAATGAAAATACTTATCTTTGATGAAAATCAAACTCTCCTTGTATATCGAAAGCAATCTTCTTACAATCCTCTCCAAGAACAAAGTGAAAAGAAAACAAAAAATCTCTCACTCTCTTTATTTCTTTCTCACCTTGTCACCCCACTTGGGGCTAACGCCCAAGCTTTCTTCTTCTTCTCCAAGTCTTCTTCTCCTCTTCCAATTGATTCAAGAGTCTGAGAGTCCTTTTAAAAACATTTCCAATCTTTATCAATAATTTCCCAAGAGATTCTTAAGTGTCTATTCAAAAATGTTCATATTCATTGAATCTTCCAAAATGTGTCTCAAGTGCCTCATCAAAGCTCCTTATAATTGCACAAAACTCTTCTAGAAAGTATATTTTATCATTTATAATTAATTTCTCAAGGGACACACGAAGCAATGCTTCAAAAATCGTCCAAATTTGATGTATATTCTAGAAGAAATGTTGAAAATTGTTTTTGGCGCTTAAGCGCCAATTTTGGGTGCTTACTCCTCTCTATCTGGTGGCGCTTAAGTGTCATTTTGGGCACTTAAGAGCCATGCACAGGCACTTAAGTGCCCATTTTCGGCCCCCATGGCTCTAGTGTGCCTCAATTCGACCCGATTTGCTTCGATTTGCCCCATTTTGGTCCACTTTTGTTTCTTTAGCTCCAATCACTCTAAATTCCTCAATTTGATGTATCTACAACCAAAAACACAAGAAAAATACCTTTAAAGTGCAATATAATTATAAAATATAACATAAAAAATAGTACATTTTTAGACACATCACCAACCCGTGATAATAATGCAAGTATACATATCGCTCAAGTAAAAAGGGCTCTAATGGAGTCCTAAGTATCGATCTCACGGGGTGTTGGAAATTCTTATGGTTGTAATGTAAATCACAATATTCAAACTATAAAAACTTAAGTACAAAAAATAAATCTAAAGTAAATTTAATGTATGCTAAACAAAATACAGTTAAAATGACTAAGTTAACTAAACTATTTTCTAACTTCAAAAGTAAAAGACTAAACAAAGTTTTATAATGAAGAGTTCAAATTTAAGAAAGCATCCTTCCTCTTTACAATGAGCTTATGGATTGTGAAGTAATTAAAGTCATTTAAAGTTATATATAAAATTGTATTGTGTCATATAGAAGCAATCATATTCTTTACCCTTTGAGAGTGCATAAAGAATATTGATTAATCCAGAGTTTAGTATCCATGGTTATGTTGATAGGATACTGGCTCGCTCTTTAGTTTCCAAGCAACTTGATCAAATTAGGGATTTCAGTCTAACACCTTAAAATCTCAAATTCTACCCTCATCAAAATATATTCCTATATTTATTTGCACTCAACAAATAAGATTCTTAGAATTTTTATTTTCAAATATTTAAAGCTCTTTTTCATACGTCTAAAAATGTACTATTTTTCATACGTCTAAAAATGTACTATTTTTCATGTTATATTTTATGATGATATTGCACTTTAAATGTTTTTTGCTTATTTTTTTTGTTGTAGGTACATCAAATTGAAGAATTTGAAGTGATTAGAGCAAAAGGAACAAAAATGGACCAAAACAGAGCAAACCAGAGCAAATCAGGTCGAATCGGGGCACACCGGAGCCAAGGGGACCTAAATCGAACACTTAAGTGCCTATGCTCGGCGCTTAAGCACCCAAATATGGTGCTTAGGTGCCACCAGATAGAGAGGGGGCTGCTTAAGCACCCAGAATCGGCGCTTAGACGCCAGGACTATTTTCAACATATCTTCTAAAGTATACATCAGATTGGATGATTTTTGAAGTGGTGCTTCGTGTGTTGCTTTGGGAATTCATTGTAAATGATAAAATAGACTTTCAGAAGTATTTTGGTCAATTATAAGGAGTTTTGAAGAGGCACTTCAGATGCTCTTTGGAAGATTCAATGAATATGGACAGTTTTGAAGAGACACTTAAGCATCTCTTGGGAAATTATAAAAAAAATCTTGGAAATATTTTTAAAATAACTCTTAAACTCTTGAATCAATTAGAAGAGGAGAAGAATACTTGAAAAAGAGGAAGAAGGCTTAGGCGTGAGCCTCAAGTGGGGCGACAAGGTGAGAGAGGAAGAGAGAGAGTGAGAGATTTCTTCTTTTCTTTTCACTTTGTTCTTGGAGAAGATTGTAAGGAGATTGATTTTGTTATACAAGGAGAGTTTGATTTACATCAGAGATAAGTATTTTCATTATATTTTGATTTGAATTTAGTACTTTGTTTGTATGGTTTCAAAGTCTTGTTCAATGAAATGTTCTTGTTGTTTCTCCATGTGTAGTGAGTAGTTTTCTTCACTCTTCCCTCTTGTAATGAGTTAGTATGCATGTGTAGAATATAGAATTGTGTAGAGTGAGAATATATTGTGATGATTTTATTTTTTTCTTCATTTACATTTAAAATTGATCAACTTGCGTGTTAAAATATGTTGTGAGAACATGTAAGATCCATGATGGTGTTGTCTCAATCAATTGTGGTGGAATCACAAGAGATTGTATGGATGAGAATGTAGTTCATATGATTAAGTGTAAATAAATAGAAAAATAATCTTTAATTGTTGTAGAATTAGAGGACTTTATAGTGACATGCTAAAGCCCCCAAATTTGGTTTATTGTTTTAGGTTTTTATGCGAGATGTTAGCCTTCAGGTGGAGGGATAAGAGGGAACTCTATAGTGAGAGCTAGTATCTTCCCTGCCTAGCCCGTCTTCATAACTATTCAAACTTTAGATTAACCAATGTTCTTTATAGTATCTCTAGTAAGGGTAAAGAATATAATTGCTCATATTTGTCACTATCTCTCTCACTACTTGTTTTGTTTTTACACATGTCATTAATTTCATTGCATAAGAAAAAGTACTTTTAATATATTAAACCCCACTTTCTGATTTTCACTAAGTATTTAATTTTAGGAGTAGAAGTATTATAATAGTGATAATTATATGATATAATCAAAATCAAACTTTTATCGACCTTCCAAGTTGGGTGTTTTATTTTAGACTAGAACTTCTCTTGAAAGCCGTCGTGATTAACCTCAATCTTTCTGGGATCGATATTCGGGGATTAATTAAAAAGCTGTATAATACTTGATAACGATATGTATACTTGCGTAGAATCCCTAAAATTATAATTTAAATCTTACTTTGTTTGGGATCAAGTTTTTGGTGCCATCACCGGGGATTAAAATCTTCAAGTAATGATGTCAAGTTCATAAATCCTTACAAACTTGAGATTCACTATGGGAGATCACATTTTGGTGAGAGGTACGCAAGTGGAATTTACCTCTGAAAGGATCAATGCATTTTATGGGCTTAGAAATGTCTTCCATGATGAATATGCCACTTTTTTCTATTACTGATTCATCACTGGAAGAAGTTATTGCTTTTTTGACTGATGGAAGAGGAGAGTGGAAAATAAAGAATAATAAGATATTTAACTTCTCTGCTTCCATGTTCACTATTCAGTCAAAAATATGACATCATTTCATCTATGTCATACTTTTACCTACAAATCATCTTGCTGATGTTACAAAGGATCGAGTTGTGCTGAACTATTGCATTCAGAACATGAAGGCAATAGACGATGGTGCACTTATAGTTCATCATGCTTAAAGTATTGCTGGTAGTTTGATCTCGAAACTGTTTATATGCAACAGTATAACAATGTCTTTGATGATATTTTTCACTTATGTTTCCTTACTTTACAACAATACCAAAAACTTGATCGTGAAGAAAACAAGAATTTAAATTTTTAATATTTATATATATATATACTTGTGTAGTATCCATATATATATATATATATATATATTGGGATACTACACAAGTATACGCATCGTTATCANCACTTTTTTCTATTACTGATTCATCATTGGAAGAAGTTATTGCCTTTTTGACAGATGGAAGAGGAGAGTGGAAAATAAAGAATAATAAGATAGTTAACTTCTCTGCTTCCATGTTCACTATTCAGTCAAAAATATGACATCATTTCATCTCTGTCATACTTTTACCTACAAATCATATTGCTGATGTTACAAAGGATCGAGTTGTGTTGAACTATTGCATTCAGAACATGAAGGCAATAGATGATGGTGCACTTATAGTTCATCATGCTTAAACTATTGCTGGTAGTTTGATCTCGAAACTGCTTATATGCAACAGTATAACAATGTCTTTGATGATATTTTTCACTTATGTTTCCTTACTTTACAACAATACCAAAAACTTGATCGTGAAGAAAACAAGAATTTAAATTTTTAATATTTATATATATATATACTTGTGTAGTATCCATATATATATATATATATATATATTGGGATACTACACAAGTATACGCATCGTTATCAAGTAATATAAGATTTTTTGATTAAAACCTGAATATCGAACCCACAGGGAAATACACAATATGCACTATTGAACAATAAACTTTCTATTTTAAAAAGACAATTACTTAAATTAAAATATTTTTACAATATTAAAATTCAAATCTTTTTGGCTTTTTTTATATTTTGACATAACAGTAACTATTTAAAAAGATAACTTAAGTTTATGCAAGAGAAAAACACTAAATTTGAAAAAATATTTTTATCATTATCATGAATCAGTAATAAGTATAGGACTTCTGTTATGAAAGTATGTGAATTGTATTGTGACAAATATGAGCAATTATATTCACATATGAAAATATGTGAATTGTTTTGATATAAATAATATTAGCTAATTTAAAGTTTGAATAGTTCTGAAGACCGGCCAGGCAGGGAAGATACCAGCTCTCACTCTATAGTTCCCTCGATTCTCTCCACCTAGGGGCTAATATCTCGTATCAGAACCTAAAACAATAAACCAAGTTGGGGCCTTTAACCTATCACTTTAAAGTCCTCTAACTCTACACCCTTCAATGATTATTTCCCTATTTATTTTCACTAAATCATTTGAATAACATTCTCATTCATATAACCTCATGTGATTCTTTCCAATTATTGATTGAGACAATACCAACCCGATTCTTACATGTCTCACAACAAATTTTAATATCTGAATAAACTAAATTAAGAAGTAAATGAAGTTCATGGATTTAAATCATCACAACTTCTTCCAACATTAAAGATCAATACTCTCCACAACTTCCATCGAATTTTTAATTACTTATCATTTTAAGGAGAAAGATAAAGAAAACTACTCAGAATGCACAGAGACAACAAAATCACACTTTAGTTTAAAAGTAGAAATCATTGTCAAACCAACAAGAAGTTTAGATTAAAGCCAAAAGTATTTTAAAATAAAAGATTAAAAATTTATTAAATCCTCCACCAAACTTTTGAAGTTCCTTTGAATCTCTTCTCTTTTACAACACTTTCAAAATAAACTACAAATAAAAAAGGATAAAGTAAATTTTTGTGGTGCCTCAAAATCTCTCCAAAACTATCTCTCCAAACTCCTTAGAACTCATCTTCTTTTAACTCTTTTTAGAACTTTCAAGCACCCCCTTCAAATGTCTCAACTTCCTTCTTTTATAAATCTCCAAAAGGTGCCTTGGAAAGTCTTCAAAATGTGTCTACATTCAATGAATCCTCCAAAGGATGCCTCTTTTCACAAGTCTTTTAAACATATTTTTGTTCTTAGTGGTCATAACCACCCTCTTAAGCTAATAGATGTCTCAAATACCTCTTCAAAATTCAGTCAAATAAAGAAAACCATCAAATAACTGCCTCTGACGCTTAAGCACGAGGCCTCTGACGCTTAAGCGCAGCCTTCTCTGTTTCACCGGCACTTAGGCGTCAAAACACTTTAGCACAATTTTCACATTTTTGCTCCAAATTTGATCATTTTTCACTCTTTTAAGCATTTTTTCACTTTTTTACTTGTATTTGAAAGAAAAACACACAAATACCCTCCATTAAAGCGCAATATCTAAAAAATAGGTATAAAAATGTGTCTAAAAACTCTATATATTTTAGGTTTATCATAGTTCTACTGCTGGAGATTTGGGATATCCTGCCCATAGAAATGAAGAGAGGTTACAACCTCATAATCCGATTGGGAAGCACATGACTCAAAGAGTAGAATCATTTGTTGAGTTTAGAAGTGGAAGAAGGAATAGGCCCTCTACATTTACTGCAGAGGCATCTACTTCTAGTGTTGCATCGTTGGAAGGTGTTATGGACCAGCTTATGATTCAAGAATATTATTTTATTAATATACAGACTCTGTTGGGAGAGGTAGATGCAAGGAGTGCATATAATGATGAATATCAACAGAGAAGAGTTCAACATGATATAGATTTTCAAAATGTTATGGTTAGACACTTTGTGGGTAAACCTAATGTGAACTTTCCTGTTTGCCCCAGCTTTGTTCCCTATGCTCCCATTCGTTATGAAAATGAAGAAGCAAGAGAAGAAGAAGAAGAAGATGATGATGATGGAGTGGAAGGAGATGAAGATTGATATTTTATGAGTCTTGCTTAGTTATTTTTTATGTGTTTATGTTTGTATTAGGATGTACTTTTATTTGAAAAACTTCTTGTAGTAACAAAAAATTTTATGTTGTGTTGTGAACTTGCAGTTTGTAATAGTAATTGTAAACTTTCACTTTTTCTGCATTTCTAGTATTTTCAGTTTTTATTTATTTTTTTAGTTTTTGTATTTAAGTGTTTAATTACAGTAAGTTTTTTAGAATATATTATGTTTTATTTAATGCTTTAAATTCTACATGTAGTTTTACAGTTAGTACCTACAATATACCAGAACCAACTTCATGTTCAAAAATCCTCCACATGTTAGTTTTTATTTTCATGCATTTATTGTTTTCTTTTACCAACTAAAATTTTGTGCTAAAATGTTTTTAAAATCATTTAAAAATTTAAGTTTGGGGGAAAAGAAAATTTTCTTTTGAAATGGGGAAAACTAAATTTTATTTGTCCTTAAGTAACTATATTTTTTAAATTTATTTAACATGACCTGAGATATTAAGATTTAACTTTAAATGACTATACTTATGTTTATAAATATTATAGTAAATTTAGGTAAAGTTTTTAAAAATGAAGGTCAATTCTAAAGTTAAAGATATTTGGTATGATAGGATAAGACTATGTTTTTCTATTTTAAGTTAGGGAAAATTATTTTTTTAAAATGTTAAGAATTTTAGAGTTTCATGTAAGAAGAAATGAATGAGACTTTATGAAAAATCATATACTAGTATAACTTTATTAAGTAAGAAGAGGTGTGGAGTTTTGACTTTAAGAAGAGGATGGTAAAGTTTAAAATTATTAAAGGCTATCCAGATATAGTAATCCTCACCAGAAAAAAAAAAGAGAAAAAGAAAGGATTAAAAAGATCCTAAAAGAAAAAAAAAGAAGAAAAAAAAAGAAAAGAAAAAAAAAAGAAAAAAAAGTGAGGAGATGTTTAATAAAAAATTGGCTTCACTTGAATCAACTTAAGGAATGAGCTTCATTATACTTTCTAAACTTGTGTTGAAGTATTATTAGCATTTCTAGTTAAGTTTTCTTATGAATTTCTTTTTCATATGAATATTCTAAATGTCTTTAGCATGATAAATTACAATTCTTCTTAAAAAGAATAGAGATTCAGAAATCTTAAATTTGATTACTAGATATTCCTAGACTTGAAGTTTGAATCTAAGTTATTAAATGTTTTTCTTAAATTTTGCTATTCTATTTATTGAACTAAATTATAGAAGTGATAAGTTAATCTCTATCCTAAGGACATATGCTTTATGTAATAAAAGTGTCACTTGAGAACAAGTAACATTTAAGTTTAGGAATTTTTTATCCGCAAAAATAATATACAGTTTTAAGAAAGTACCATTTTTATATCTATTTTTGGTGATATTGCACTTTAAAGAATGATTTTTTTGTGTTTTTGTTGTAGGTATTTCATTTTTAGGCATTTGAAGAAAAAATGACAAAAAGAGTGAAATTTGGAGCAAAAATAGCCAATTTTGGGGTTTAGTGCATGATGAGCCAAAATCCAAGGTAAGAACGCATGATGCGCCAGAGTGGCGCATCATGTGTCATACACGAATTTCTCAAATTAAGGCAGATCGAGATGAATTTTGCATGAATTTTTAAAGGGACACTTGTTCTAAGCACCATGTGGAGTGATTCAATGCATGTGAACACTTTGGAAGGTTTTAATTTGAAGAGATTTGACTCTTGGATCAAGGAGACACATCTTTTGAAATTCAAAGTTTTGACTTTTGAATTTTGGAGGTAATTGAGATTCTTTTGAGAGGAGAGAACCAACCAACAAAAGAGACCCTCTAGAGAGACTAGAAAGGGGGACGAAAAGTTAGAGAGAGAGAGATATGTGTGAGTTAGAGAGAGAAAGATGAGATTCTCTTCTAGGGTCGTAAGAGGAAAGGGAAAGTGAGAGATTTCTTCTTTATTACACTTCTAAGAGAGAATTGAGAGAGATTATAAATAAAGAAAGACTTGGAGAGAACTTTTAAGAATTTGCTTGGGAAAAATTGTGAGATAAGTTGTATTTTTTATTTCTTTTGTCTATAAACTTATTTTCATATATGAAATCAGTGTTTTATCGTATCATTCTCATAAATTCTGAGTAGTATTCTTTATCTTTCTCCCTACTATGAAGAAATGGTTTTGTGAAGAATTAATTTTGTTTTCTATGATTTTAAATGTCAATAATTTGTGATGATTTGAACTCTGATCTTCATTAACTTTTCGATTTGGCCAATTGAATTGTTAAAATGTGTTGAGAATTATATGTTCTAAAAAAGGGGATATATAACAAAGGGATAATTACATTTGATTTCATGGGAGAGTATTTCATTCATGGAATTGGGTGCAAATAAATAAAGAAATATACTTTGATGAATGTAGAACTGAAAGATTTTAAGGTGACAGATTAGAATCCCTAATTTAGTTCATTTGGAACTAATGCGAACTTGTTAGCCCTCAGGGGAGGGAGTAGTGGGAACTCTAGAGTGACAGCCGGTATTCTCCCAGCCTAACCATAAAATTAGGGACCAAACTCTGGATTAGTCAATGCTCTTTATAGCGCTCAGAAGATGGTATAGAATATGATTGCTCCTATTTGGCACAAAATAATTTTTAAAATATATTTTACAAACGATTTTAATTTCTTCACAATACATATTTTCATTGTAAAGAGGAATGATGTTTTATCATATTTGAACTTTTCGTCAACAAAAAACTTTATTTTATTTCAGTAATTTACTTTTGAAAGTTTAACATTTAGTTTAATTTACTTGTTATAGTTGTACATCTGCATATTTAGTAGAATTTCACTTAAGTTTCTTAATTTCAAACTTAGCACTACACTTTGTTTTTATATTATAATAGAATATAAATTGTTAGCTTATATATATATATATTTTCATCTTCCTTGTGGAATCGATATCTAGAACTTCATTAGAGTCCTATATTACTTGAGCGATACTTATAATTGCGTAGTATGTAAGCAGGAATTGGGATTTTAAGGATATTTTTAAAGATAAATTATTTTCATCAAAATTATATTATAGTTTGGGTTACATTACATCATTATCATTAAGCTTAATAAATTCCCGCCGCATCAATAAGTAATCATCACAAATAGTTCACGACGAAAGCAAGTCAGCTTACAGAGAAAGAACTTCCTCAAACCCGAAGGTCAACACATGAAGCTCAAAGCAAGTGGGTGGTAACCCACAAAGAAGGCAAGTTAGCTTCTACAGGAAGGATTGTCTGGTCCCACATGTCAACGCGAGAAGTGCAAATCAAGTGAGTGGTAACCCACAAAAAAGGGGATTCAACTTGCAAAGGATAGACTGTATGGACACAGAGGTCAGTAAGTAAAGCTTAGAGCAAGTGAGTAATAACCCACAAAGAAGGGGAGTTAACTTCTAAGGGAAGGACATCCAAGACCCAAAGGTCAACGTGTGAAGCGTAAAAGAAAGTGGGTGGTAACCCACAAAGAAGGCAAGCCAACTTTCGAAGGATTGATGTAGACTCGAAGGTCGAAGCATAGAGCGTAGCATATGTGTGTGTACGACGTGTCGTACAATGGTGCCCACAAGGCTTTTGAGAGCCTTTCATACCATTTTATACATTTTTATTCACATATTATATTTCTACAAGGTTTATCAAGATTTTTTTTAGAATCGTCGGCTAAGTTATTATAAAAAATGATTTGGCGTGACATACCAATCAATCTGGTAAGAGGAGCATTCAACCGGACATCCCAGGTTCACAACCAGATACATCACTCAAAATTTAAGATTTGCAAAATTAAAGTCCGAGTGAGGTTTTCTTTGAGTACTATCTTCCTTAGCCTATTTCCTTTAATTTCTTTCACCTTTAGCCCAAGCAGACCTCATCACTCTTATCCGGGCGCTAAAAAATATTTTCATTTTCTGAAGATGTCTTTAAATTGACTATTAATCTATCAACCATTCTTAGCAATTATCTGAACATAATATCCTAAGAAACTTATCAGAAGAATTTTCAAATCAAAAAATTCTTTATATAAGAACCTCTATTTGGCCAATTTTTTTAGCTCTCAAGCTTTCCACAGTTTTTATTTTTCTGAGAATTATTGTATCTGGTAGAGCTTCCTTTTTTTTAAGTCAATTTTCTTTCAACTTTAAAGTTCTCCTAAATATAGATTCTTAGAATTTTCTGATCCATTACTTGTTAAGTTTTCTTTTGTTTAGTTGAATGGACAAGTAAAAGATCTAAAGAGTCTTTGAAACTATTCACATTTTAATGAAACCCATCAAATCATTCTAGGGTGTTCTCAGGACTTTAGTGAAATTTCATTAAAGTGAGAGATTTGGTCTTCGAGACTTAATTCAAATCCACCCTTTCATGAACATTCTCAAATCTTATGAAATATTTGTTGATGGTGTCGTTACACCCACACATAAGCTCCATCCAATATCGTCAGATGTCGAGATGTCTGATGGGGTATATCCTGACAGATACGCAAGGTGGTCTAACCAATATCATCGGATGTCAATACACCATAACGATTCTTGGACTGGCTAGATAAAGAAAGTGCTTTAACTTGTGTCACAGAACACTTGACAAGGTGATGAGAAACATCCGAGTCAATCCAAATATAAGTAAGGTTAGATACATGACGTTGCCCAACCTGCAATGGCGCTCTTTTCCATGGAGCCGACTAGAAATTTGATGAGGTTCCTATCAAATAAGGCACCACACTTTAGTAACGAAGCTAAAAGTCTGATGCAATCCTATTAGATCCTTCACTACATGTGTAAAGATGCTTGACAGTGAGAGGCTCTCATTAAGAACTAGCCAAAGAAGCAATGTAGTTTAATTGATCGAGGCACCGACAAGCAATCAAATGTGTGAGACACATAAAAGTAAGTAAAAATATTTTCTTTCATTTCATCATAAATGGTATAAAATCTGTCGAAAAGGACATGATCCTCTTGTGAACTTACATTCATATCTAAACAAAATAAAATGCATCAATAGTAAAATTTGTAGAAGTCATGATCAGAGCGACAACAACATCTATGGTTAATCTTCATCAACAAGGCTCCTCCAAGCTCTACTCCAGTATCTCGACCTATCCAACTTTGTGGCATGCATGAAGCCAAATCTTGAACATATGAAAATCATCAAGCACATCTCTTAGGTGCTTGTGGAAATGATAGTAGTTGTTCTCACCGGATCTCTCCACTTTATCAGGCATCCTTGGTGGAGGAAGTTGCATCCCCTGTTTAATCAGGTTCTCAAAAATCTTCTGAAGACATTCCTTCTTGAAAGGATATATCTTAGGTTTCTTCTGCTCCAAAGTTTGGGTTTTCCACTTCTAAAGAGATAGGTGAGCTTGCTCTATAGACATGATAATTTTTTTTTTAGCTTGCTATCAATTGTCATTTAATTCAAGATCTCTTCTATCCTTTTTGAAGGACCCACAATAGCATGCTTCTTGCCTTTGGCTTTGTTATGAGTATTCTTAAAGGGTCTCGTAGACCAGCCACTTTTTCAACAATACCCTAAGAGTATAGATTAGAGTCATCTTCAATAATGCAAACATGGGGCCTTTAATTTTTCTCATAAGGAGTGCAACTGCATGTTGTTATTGAAGTGGTGGCTTGCATCTCATACTCAAATTACACCAATGAACAATAAACACCAATAAGGCTTTGTTGGGTCGTCGATGAGTAACATGTCCTTTAACAGGTATTTTTTTTGTATTTTATACTTATTTTTTATGATATTACACTTTAAAGGAAGTTATTTTCATATTTTTGTTGGAGGTATAATAGATAAAGCAATTGAAGCGAGCAACGATGAAATAGAGCAAAATGGAGGCGAATGGTACATTGGAGATTAGCCCTAAACTCGCACCTAGGAGCCAGCTTTTTGCACCTAGGTGCTACTCTATGGCGCCATGGCGCCACATATATGAGCTTATGCGCCGGACCTTGCCAATTTTCTTGAGAAAGTGGCGCCTTGGCACCACATACTGGCACCTAGGCGCCAATTGTTTCATCCAGCTACCCAGAGCATACTGACCCCGCAATTGGGCGCTTAGGCACCATTGCTGTCCATGACAGTTTCTCAGCAGTTTTGCACACAAAATTAGAGTTATTTTGGAGGGAAAGTAGATCAAAAATGCATGGAAGATAATTTGGAGAGCGGGATTTAAGACAAGATTGCAGGAAAGGGAAAGAAGTGTGAGATTTTCATTTCTTTTATGTAATTTCATTTGAGAGATCTGAGTGAGTTGTAAGGAATTATTGTAGAAGTGCAAGGAGAACTTAGAAATCACATTTGGTGGAGTTATCTCTTCTATTCTCAGGCAAGAAGATAAATCTTTGGGCTTTCATTGTCTTATATTAGGTAATTTCATATTATATTACTTTAATTTGATTTTAAGATGATGTGTTATGGTGTTTTCTTCATGCATTCTGAGTGATTTCCCTTTTTCTTCCTCTTGTGATGAAATAGTGTCATGTGTAGGATGTAAATTCAATTAGAATGAATTTTTATTCTCGATTGTGATAGTTTTTTACTTTAAACTTCATTTACAATTTAATTTGGGTAGCTGATGTGTTAAAATCTATTGTGAACCCATAAGATCTAGGAGCGTTGTGGCTTCAACAACTAGTAAAAATCACATTGATCTATAGGGTGAAGAAAAATTAATCCGTAGAGCAGTGCAAATAAATAAAAAAGAATTTAATGGGGTGACTAGGAGGTTTCTTGGGTTTCAGAAAAAAAACACTTCCTTAGTTAACCTAGTTTTTTTATGCACTTGGAAAAGGGTAAAGAAAATTAATACTCCTATTTGTCACAAATTTAATTAGGTATTCTAGTTGTTCTACACCTACATTAAGTACTAATTCTATTGCAAGGGGAGGGTCTTTTTAATAGCTTGAACTCTCCTACTTTAATTAACTTTAGTGTAATTAGCTACTTAGCAAATTTAGAGAATTAGTGATAGTTTGGTAGAATTCTCTAGCTCAAACTAAAATCAAACTTATTTCCAAGCTAAAACTAATTAAATTCAGTTTGAACTTTTCTTAAGTATTTAAAATTTATTTTTCCCTGTGGGTTCGATACTTTGAACTAATGAAACTCTTATATTACTTGAACGATATGTGCACTTGCATTATTACCTAGTGTTTTGTGCTTAACAGTGATAAATCTCTAGTTATAAAATTTATAAAATATATTTTAAAATTATAATTTTAAATCACTAGGTATACTGAAGGTCAGTCAAGTTTTTTGTGTCGTTGTCGAGGAACGCGACAATTAATTTGACTTGGGAAAATTTTAGCTAAACTTACTAGACTTAAATTGGGAAACTCGTAGTGTAGTTATTTTTTTGTGTAAAGTGTTTGATTGTGTGTTCAAAGATTTTAAAAATAATATAAAAAATTTATTTTGTGTGCTTTCTACATGTTCTTATTGAGTTTTTAGTAGTGTGTGTAGTTCAGGATCTCCAGAGCTAGTGCCTACGATTCTTAATTAGAAAAAACAATTAGGAGACTTAAAAAACAAAAAGGAGCTCACCAAACTATAGAAGAAATGGTGAATACTTCACATAACAACTTAGATAATCAAATAGCTGAAAATAAACCATCACATACAAAGACCATTAAGGGATTACACTAATCCTACGACATATGAGATTCATCTTAGTATACAAACTCTTATAGTAGCAGCTAACTCATCTGATTTGAAACATGTTATTATCCAAATGATGCATAACATCTAGTTTGGGGGAACTCTATCTGAAGATCCAAATTTACATTTAGCAAGTTTTTTAGAACTCTATACCATATTTAGGTATAACGGTGTCTCAAACGATGTTATTAGACTTAGGCTTTTTCCCTTTCTGACATTGAGATTTGTATATGCAAATATTTATGAAGTTGACACCACTAAACGACACCAAAAATTGGAAGCAGATAGATTTATAATAAATATACAATATACTCCTAACAAAACTCTTTTATAAATATAATTTATCTTTTAAAACTCCTTTTAAACTGCCAAATCTTTTCTAAATATCAACGTAAGTATATGTATTGTTCAAGTAATAAAGGACTCTAATGGAGTCTTAGATATCGATCCTACAAGAAAATTGGAAAATGATAAAGTATATTATGGAAATTATGTTATAATAAAAACAAAAAAAATAAAAGTAAAGTGCAAAATTTGAAAATTGACTACTCAGGTGAATGCTAATTACAATGCAGATGTAAGATTACAAAAATTAAACTAAACTAAATATTAAACTTTCAAAAGTAAAATTGCAAAAATTAAACAAAGTTTTTGTTGTGATGGAAAGTTCAAATTTAATAAAGCATCATTCTCCTTTACAATGAGTATATGGTTTGTGAAGAAATTGAAATCATTTGAATATATATATATATGTATGAACTGTTTTGTGTAAAATATGAGCAATTCTATTCTTTACCTTCTTCTGAGTGCTACAAAAAATATTGACTAATCCAGAGTTTAGTCCTTAATTTCGAGGTTAGGCTAGGAGGATACCGGTTGCCACTCCAAAGCTCCCACTACTCCCTCCCCTAAGGGCTAACAATCTTGCATTAGTTTCTAATCAACTGAACCAAATTGGGGGTTTTAAGTTGTCACCTTAAAATCTCTAATTCTGCATCCAACAAAAATATACTTCCCTATTTATTTGCAAGCAATCCCATGGATGGCATACACTCCGAAGAAATCAAATGTGATTCTCCCTATGTTGTTGAAATCATATCTCATTTAAGAACATATATCTCTCAACATGTTTTAACATTTTAATTGGCCATATCGAAAAGTAAATGAAGATCGAAGCTCAAATCATTATAAATTATTATCATTTAAAATCATAGAAAATAAAATCTATTCTTCAAAAAATCATATCTTCAAAGTAAGGAGAATGATAAAGAAGACAACTCAGAATTCATGAGAAGGATACGATAAAACACAAATTTCATATATAAAAACAATTTTACATAACAAAAGAAATAAAAATACAACTTATGTCCCAATCCTTCCCAAGAAAATCCCTAGAAGTTCTCTCCAAACCTTTCTCTTTTTACAATCACTCTCAATTCTCTCTTTGAAATGTAATGAAGAAGAAATCTCTCACATTCCCTCTCATCTTACAATCTAGAAGAAAATCTCAATCTTCTCTCTCTCTACCTCTCACGCCACACCCCAAAAGCTCTCCCTTTTCGTCCTACCCTCTTGGCCTCTTCAAGTCTTCTTCTTTTATTTTAGGTTGGCTCCTTTAGAAAAGAATTCAAAATTCCCTCCAAAAATTCCTCTAAAAGTCAACTCTTTTGAATTCAAAAGACATGTCATTTGATCCAAGAGTCATATCCTTTCATAAAATAACCTTCCAAAGTGTCTAGATGCATTGAATCACTCCAAGAGGTGTGTAGAACAAGTGTCCCTTTGAAAATTCATGCAAACTTCATCTTGAACTGCCTTGATTTGAAAAAGTCATCTCTGACACATCATTCACCGATCTAGCATTTTTGCTCCAAATTTTGTCTTTTTTTTCTATTTTTGCACCAAATGTCTAAAAATGATATACCTGCAACAAAAACAAAAAAATAGCCTTCTTTAAAGTGTAATATCACCAAAAATAAGCACAAAATAGATACTTAAAACAGTTTATTATTTTGGTGTATCACTTTCCCTTAAGGGATAAAACTAAAATGTGGTGATATTCATTAGCACCTAGATCTATCAGAACTTGTGGTGATTTAGCTCAAATATTTCTAACTAAGTATTTTTCACCTTCAAAATTTACTAAACTTAGAAATAATATTACTTCATTTTGTCAGTATGAAGGTCAATCAATATACGAGGCTTGGGAACGATTTAAAGAGCTCAAGAGGAAATACCAGCATCATGCTCTGCTTGATTGGTTAATTATCCAAACTATTTACAATGGGTTACTAGGATCCCTTATATTTATCATTGACGTTGTTGCTGGTGGTTCACTTATGTCAAAGCATTTGATGAAGCATGTACTTTAATTGAAGAGATGAATATAAACAATTTTCGATGGCCCTCTGAAAGGGTAAACCCTAAAAAGGTAGCTAGTGTTCATCATAACACATGACCAACACATTTGCTTAACAAAATTTTAATAATTCTAAAAATCTCATAACAAAACTCAATTAAATAAGATCACAAGTATTTGAAACCTTAACAAATCAACCCAAACCATTCATATAAGATTGAATATTAAAAATAACATAATCGTAATAATTCACTCTTTTAGATTTACGAGGACTTTTTAGATGAGGTAATCAATGGTTGATAATAAGAATCCTCCAGTCTAAAGTAGTTTCATAGTTTCTTTAGACTAACTAAATTCAAAACTAATACCGGTGTCGGGATGATAGAATCATGGGATTTTGATTGGCATCGCTTAACATAGAATAAAATTCCTCCTTAATAACTTCAATAATGAACTTTAATTCAAAACCATTTCACAACAAGAACCTAGGAGAGGCCTCCTGAGGCAAGGTTTTCTCTTTATTTCCATAGACTTAGTTAACATGAACCTTAGGACTTTATAGTCATTCGTCTAGCATGACATAAATCTTCAACATATATTTTAGGCTTTCGTGTGGTTGTATGTCATGTGATATAAGCCTTTACTCTTTTTAGGATCTCGAGATCGTTGTTTGGCACAATGTAAATCCTTTTATTTTCTTAGATTGTTTGCATGATGGAATGTCGTGCCAATGTAAGTCCTAAATTTTTAAATAAATTATAGAATGTAAACATTGTATAACTTCCCTCTCAAAGTTGTAAAGTTGAACCATATGTTAGTTTGAGATTTCACTGAGGTTTCCTCAATATCTTCGACATCTCCTACTTTTTATTCCTTTGGGTTACTGAAATAATTGTTCCACATTGAGCCTTTCCCAGTTAATTTTTTTCTACAATCAGTCATGAAAACTAAATGTTCAAATTTTGAAGATGAAACCCCAATCTTAAATGAGAGTTTTCTTAAGTGATTTTGGTGGCTTAAGATATAATCAACTATAGGGACTATATGAGCTTTCACCTATAGAAGAATTAGTAACCCATATAATTTAAACTTTATCTAATCTTTAGATTAGGTAGGGGAAGAATCTGTTGGAAATTTTACAAACCAAACAAATATCATAAATTTTTTAATTTGAATAATTGAACACATTATTAAGTGATATTCTCATCTTTTTAGTTTACATATTACTTATAATATTCTGTTCAATTATTAAACAATTGAATATTCGAGATTTGTTTGGTCTTTTTTTTCAAAATAAAGCTATTTTTCAAAATTAAAATCTTTTTAAAGTTAAAATCTCTTTTTTTCCTCAAAACTAAAATAAAGCAACAGACTTTTCTGACGACTCCGTTGGGGACTAATTTTTCTCTCTATATTTGATTAGATAGTTTTGTCTTCATACATCGGTAGTGTGTCTATATCCATGGTAGGAATTGAATATTGTTCACACTAGTATACTTTCCTCAATTCTTTCTTAAGCAAGTATAATCAGCTGACTACTCGATTTTAGAGCTATCTGTTTAAACACCTTTAAACAGAGGGGTTCTAAAATTGCTAAAATATGAAATAGTAGAACCCCAAAAAAATAATAAGTTATTAAGTTATTGATTGGGAAAACAAAAAAAAATGAAATTAATTTGCAATAAAATTGATTCTCTCGAGTTTCAGGATTGGGTTCTTCACTTCATATCTATTTCATTTCCTTTTTAGGTTAACTTGTTTTTGATAAGTTAATCTAAATTCTACCCTTTTCAAAATTTTCTTTGTTGACATAAAATAATAAAATAAAATAAAACAAAATGAAAGAAAATATGCAAAACAAAACAAAATTCAAAATTTAAAACAAAACAAAGCCAAAATAAAACTCATAAGGATAAGTTTCGTAAGAAATGTCCTATCTAACAGATGAGTTGAGAAGTACTTTGTCTCTTCGGAAATATCCACAACCAATATGGAGCATTAAACTAAATTTGGTAGATACTCAAATGTTTTCAAATTTCAAAGAAATGTCTTCTAAGTCCACCTGCCTGATTGTGAGCGAATTGAGCCTACCTACATGTAAAAGCGTCATATTGCAGAGATCAACAATCAAGTCTCCAACAGGCTTTGGTGAAATCAAAGTAATTCTTGAAAGTATACCATTTACAATAATGAAATCAGACATCATAAAGATCGCATAACTGTTAACTAGGTTTGATCTAATGATAGCTCTGGAACTTCTTTCGCTTGACAAAGTCTTGAAAGAAAAAGAGGTCATTGTCGTCAAGCGTACAATGAAGTCAATTGATATCTCTCTCATTACTTTATACTATGCTTTGCCAAAGAGGAAGTGTTTTCAAGAGATGTGGTCATTAAATGTAGAAAAAAAATGATAAAAAAATATTGAAAGTGACAAAAATTAACAATCATTATGTTGCAACTCAATGAGAGGGTGAAAACTCCTCCATAACTCACATATGAGGTTAAGGCCAAAGACGAGGATGAGGGAGAGAATATATGATTGTTGAAAAAGAGAAAAAATTGTGGAAGCCATGAAGTCCTGAAAGGAGACTGTCATTGACAAGGAAGTTAGACTTTTCGACACCTCTTCCTTATTAAGGAATAATACGTTTCATCTTTTGACTGCCACCATTGGTGAAAAGAGACAGCAACAAGATCATTGTTAGTTTGTCCCAATCCTCCCACCACAATAAAAATAAGGAACTTGGTGTTATCCTGAGTTCATTCAATGTCCAAAAATCTCACTTGAAAATAAGAGATGTTCTGTTTCCCAAATCCAACAGATAATTTCACATCAAAATGAAAAATGAATGTTTGGAGAAAAGAGAAACTAGCTCGAACGTCCAAAGCTTATCAGAAGGAAAATCAAGAAAGAACTGATTCATGATAAATATTTTGGTATTTTAATAAGATTATGACACAATGAAAGAATAAAATTAATGCCCTAATAACTAAGTCCTTCACTTTAAAGTATTTTGGCTGAGTCCTAAATAATTTTCACAATAAAATAGTGTGATTAAAATACAAGTAATCGACTAAAGATATTACAAAGCCTTTATTTTTTTCTAACAAATAATTGAGTTTTGAGTTTTGATTTTTGAATGAGTTCTAATATCTCAGAATTCATATTAAGAAATATTTAAGAATTATTAATTAGAGGAGTTTAGACATTCAAAATTTTTAAAAAGAAACGTGATTCACCAGATATAGTAATTCTCAAGGGGAAAAAAATAGGAAAAGATGAAAATAAATTATGTGAAAGGCTCGAAGAAAGGAAAGGAGGAAAATAAATTATGTGAAAGGAAGTCTCTATGAGGTGTCTGAATTCTTCTCTAATTACTTAAACTTGAAAAGCTCTCTTAAGAAAATTTTTGTGATATTATATTCTAAAAAAATTGTAGACTTGGGTTCTTTAGTTGGCAATTAACTGGCTTAGAAATATCTTAGGAAAATTAAAGTATTTTAATCACATGGTTAAGAGTCTTGATATTGGCTTAGGCTCAGAAAGAGGGGAATTAAAGAAGGGGCTATGTTATTAGCAATCAATGAAAATTCGACCTCAAAGTCATATTTTCCATGCCCAGAAAGTTCAACTCCAATTTCTATTCAAGAATGTCAAAGTATTTTTTTTTTTTGAGACAATATGGACAATTTGTACAAAATTTATGTTAAAGAAATAACAACTATAGTAAATAAAGCTACAAAGCCACAACCTCTAGAGTTGTGATGTCCTTGGAAATATCACATAATTATGTGTACTTGAATGAGCATAGTTCTGACAGTACCTTAAAGAATGAGTTATTTTTACACATGCTTTCAATCAATGGATGATATCTAAAAAAGTACTATGCATTATGATGTTTTTAATGAACTAATTTTATAAATAAAATATTATTCTTATGAACACTGATGTTTTGCTTATCTTAAACTGTGTCAAAAGCTTAAATAAAAATAACGTGACTAAAAAAACTCACACAACTTGAATAAAATTAAATAAAAAAACATCAAATTAAAGCAAAATGAAATAACCCAAAACAAACTTAAAATTTAAATCTCCCTCATAACTTGGTACCAGGTTGAACTTTCTCAGCCTAATACCGTGTGGAAGATGTTTGGTTGGTTTATTGACATAGAACTGCATCTCTGTTCACACTGGCATTTCTTTCGTCAGCTCTTGAATTGGATGTGAGTCTCTGACATTTTTTCTCAATATTATTCCCTTATTCACCTCTTGGGATTGATGTGAGTCTCTGACATTCTTTTCCAATGCGATACATTTTTGTTTAGTTTAGGTGTAAGACCCCCTTAATGGGTCACAATTGTCTTTCCTCAAATCTAGTAAAGATGTAATGTCCCCAATGATAATCCAAGCTGGTCTAGTCATTCTACTTCCCTTAGGTTGGAGGTGAAGTTTCTTCATACTCCATAATGAATCATAAGAAAGCAGATGAGATTTTGCTGAGGTTTGGCGTAAGACTACCTTAAATGGATCAAGGTTTCCTTTACTCGACTAGATCCAGTTCGGATGTAATGTCTGCGGCAGTAGTCTGAGCTGGTTTAGTCATTTTGTTTCCCCTAGGTTGGAGGTGAAGTTTCTATAAAAGTCAAAATGAAAGACTGAGGAGAGCCTACAAGCAAAACACTGAGGAACCACATATGGAAGGATGTATAAGGGCCCACAAGCGGAAGACCAAAGGTCTGCCAGTGAAAAACTATGGGTCCATTTGTTGAAGAATAAATGTTCAGTAATAGAATATCAAAGGACGTGCTTGACCGGGTGTAGCCCCCTAAACCAGAGTTGAAAGCCAGCCTAATGAAGGTTATCTAAACAAAAGACCAAAGACAGTCGAGCCAATTAGAGGCATCCGCCTGTCTCTCACCACAACCCGATTCCATGGAAGAACTCAACATCGCCAACTATCTCCAATACACCCTTGAGATTCCTCATCTAGAGCCGAGAGCTGGGCATAACATAATCATGATAAAGCATCCCCAAAAGACTTCATCACCAAGGAGTAAGCTACCCGTCAAATTACGACGATTCACCCTCTATCTGATAGTATGACCCTGCTTTACCGATATGTGTTCCTTACATAGATATCAGTTGTTGTTAACCATACTAGCATAGTCGATCACCAAAGCTAAGCTGATCTAGTCAATTCTTGTCAACCCAAAGACCATCAAAGACCGATCAACAATCCCAATTCAACGTAGCAGTTGAAACAAATAGTTCTTGCCGAACCATGGCCAACTAATGTCAGTCGACTGAGTTATAGGATACCTAAACCGAAAGCCAATGCATCTAAAATAAGTAAAATTTCATGTAATGCCACATTAAAATAAATGCATACATGTAATATATTGTGCCCCTTCTGCAAATAGCGGAATCATTTCATGTGTAAATGCTAATCAACAATTCGAAATATTGCTCATTAATATACACTTCTCTCTCTCTCTCTCTCTCTCTCTCTCTCTCTCTCTCTCTTCCTTGGCCGTAAGACAAAAAGTTACAAAATTTTTTAATTTTTCATATAATATTGGCTGAACTATATTTCTTATTTTTTAGACAAAAAAGTTTACAAAAACTGAAGGAGCTCTTCGTAAATTCACGTGAAACACAAAATCGCACGTTACTTGGAAGCCCGTCCCATTATCCGGTCAAACTTTGTGGTGCACGTAGGATTCTGTTTGCAGTCTAATCTTCGTCCAATATAATGAGCAATATGTAGCCAAGCACGTCACTTGGCCGTCCACGCATAAATCCACACATAATAATTCGCATGCTTATAAACGAATATTTCCAATTTATTTATGAATATGATTTAAGGAGCATTTACACATACACCACCCATTTTTTATTTATTTATATATCTAACACCTAAAATTTACATTTTTAACATTAATACAACCCAACTTTACTTTTGGGCATCACCTTATATATATATATATATATATAATAGTAGATTGATTTTGATTGTTATATGTCAAGTAACTCTTGTAATTTTGTCCTTTTTGTGATGATGAGATGGGTTTAGTGCTCTCTTTTTGGCAACCTATCATGGGGTTGTTAAAAGTGCAATAATTTTAAGAAAAAAAATTTAAATTTAAATAAATGAAAGCTTTTTTAACTATTGGAATGCTATTAAGAAGGATATTCAACAACAAACTTAATGAATGGAACATAAATAAAAAAGAAAGGATCACACTAAAATAAGTAAATATGAAAAAATAAACAGAGAAATAAGTTTATATGAGAGTAGGAAGACTTATAAATGAAACCATAAGACCAAAACTTAAATTGTTTTTTTTTGCCTTGAGAGAGCTTGAGTGCTAATCCAATCACCTTTAACTTGCTAAGGGCATCAAATTCAACATTTGATCATAGCTTATAATTGCGACAATTTGATGTCATTGTAATCCCTTGATCATGACATAAAATCTTAATTTGATGTTATTGTAATCACTTCATTAAGCCAGAAGATGATGACTCGTAAGTTAAGTTTCTTTTTTACAGTATAGTAATTTTAATTTTTTATTCAATTTTATAATGTACCTAAGAGATCATTTGCAAGTACTATCCCTCCAGGCTGCCTGTGATGCGGATCACGGAGATCATTCGGAGCAAATATGATCAGTCATATCTCTCATGAAAGCATATCCCAATTGCCACTCTCGATATTTATTTTAGGGAGTTCGAGGTATAATATTTAAATTTGAAATTAAAAGTTAATTCTTATCTTTTTTTCATATGTTAATAAAGCTTACATACTTTCTAATTTGTAGAGATTGATTTACTAGTTGTCGGAACATCACTAGCAGATATGTTCATGACAGCGCGTAAGAAGGAGCTGATTCTCTCGTGGGTTGGGGAGGAATTCTGTGCCGAGTTAAACCAAGTATGAGCATCTATGGAGTACCAGAGCAATAGACAAATAAATTAACATAATTGAACGACAAAGGGAGCAAAGGGGCCGCACTCCCCATTAAAGGCTTCATCTACTACACAAAGCACTATTGGAGGCTGGTAAGATTATGTCAAAATTAAAAGGTTTACAGATTTATGTAATTATGTTACTCATATATTTATCTGATCATGTATACAGGCCAATGAGCTTGACAGAGAGTCATCTACCACAGAGTTGCACGTCCTTACATCGGCGCACGACACATAACAGTAGATATCATACCACTCTCGTCGTGTCCATGTAAGTTAAAAAAAAATTAATTCTATTAATATGTTAATTAATGTTTAAAATGTCAAATAATATTTGAATTTTGTTATGCAAGAGGAGTACAAGCAGCTTCAGAGAGATAGAGGGAGATGGCCAGTCATACCTCACCGTATGTCAAAAGTGGTCCTAAATGGTCTCTCAGTAATTTTAGGTGTTTATATGATTATTACTATTTTGACTTGATTCTCTGAAACAATTAAATCTTTTGCTATAAATGAATTGTTGATGGCTAGGTGTTAATTACTATCTCATGCATCCATATTAATGTATGATGTTAGTATATATGGCAAAATAAGAGATATCACCTATCCTTCAATTAAATTGTTAATTTATTTTTCAAGACTAATTTGGTTATGTGATGATGTGACCTCTGTGTGTGTGTGTCCATATATCTATTTATATAAGGACTAAAATTGTGTGTCGTTGGGTGACAAGTTGGTAGACAACTACGTTATATATATATATATATATATATATATATATATATATATATATATATATATATTAAAAAAGAATGGCCATAGGCTATTATACGAGCCCCGACCATCCCGATGTGCCTAACAATTCGAGTACCACACCCTCCATTAGGGGGAATCGAACCCCATACCAGAGGGGATTTACAACTGACAAGCAGTTGCTCAACCAACTGATCTGAGTACGCACGCTGCACGCACACACACGCACGCTGCACACACACACACACGAGTAGGCACGCTGCACGCACACACACACACATGAGTACACACGCTACACATTAAGCAAATTTTTTATGTAACAATCATTTTACATTCTAAATGAATCCCAAAGTCAAAAGTATATTTCTTTCAATTGTAATGATGAGCTTTCTTATAGTTAAGACCCACCCTAAAATAAATAAATTATAAAGTTAATAAAAAAAACACACACACACACACAAAGCAAATTAACCAGAACAACTTAATTTAATTAATTTTTATGCCAAAATATTCCATATCTTTATGTTGTGATATCATGACACCTACTATATAATAATGTCAAGACACTATCTTAGCACCCAATAACCACATCTAGTAATGATGCCAAGCACATATTATAATATGATAAGTTGCCTTTGATTAGCAATATCCTCTCCTCTTGCTTGTGTCATCTAATTCCCATGAAACAATGCCAGAGATCTTCTTATTATGATTTTTATGTTTCGGCAATTTTTTTTTAATTTGCATAATTTCCACTTAATTTAGGCTGAATTTAATTTTAAATAGATAAATATGTAAAACTAAATGGATATATATTTTTAATACTAATTTGAAAGTCTTGTGATCATTTTCTTTTCTAAATCAGAAGATTTAGACATGAGAAAAAAAGTTTTTTGTAGAAATTCTCATTTGAAAGAACAAAATAATATGATGATGTTCTACTTGCTTTAAAAGTCATTCAACAAGAACATAATAGACCGAAGCACTTAAAAAAAATCACTTTTTCAACAAATTTGAGAACCACCTACACTACCTACATCACCCAAATGGACTCTTAGCATATGTTTGGGGTGGCATTCGACCGTGTTCTTCAGAAAAGCAGGAGCTAAGACCTCTGTTTGGCTAACTTGGATGCCGAACTGCAGCCTGTGGTTTCATTCGGCGTTGGGAATGAATCTTCTCTCTTACTACCCTACAACACTTCTTCTGTCTTCTCCCCAACTGAGAATCGCTTTGTCCCCTTTCTTCTCTTGAACTAAAGAACAGCAATTACCATAAGACGTTTGGCTGCGACTTCATTTTACTTAAAACATGATTTATCAAATTCTGCTCTGCAGATCTTGCGAGCGGCTGCAAGCAACAACGAGCCACATCCTTAAATCCATCTCATAGGTGAATTTAATAAATCTGGATTTACATCCTTTATTTAACAGAACTGTGAAAATTATTGACAGAGCGCAAACTATGATTTTTGCATAAAATGATGGCTTTTGAAGGTAACGTTCGATCTGCTCGATGGCTTTTGAATTTTCTTTACCAAAGTATTCCTGTAAAATTTTTAGATGCAACAACAATTGCCAATACCTTGTGTACAGTTCAAACATCTCCAGATTTTAAAATCTTCAATGCTTATAATTCCATGTTGCTTCTACTTTTCATCCATACAGTTTCAACACGACCAAATGAATAGATTTGGGTAGAAGCTCATTGTTACCATCTCATCCAAGTGGTTGTCCAATTTTCTCTACTCTCTTCAGTCATTGAAGACGGGATCAACAGATATGGCTTTCTGATACACTTGCAATCATTTTGATTGGTGTTTTCTCCTTCATAACATTAATTCTTTCATGAGCCATAAGTCTATAGACTCTATTGGGTGATTGAGATGCACCAATTAACTTAATATCTATGGGTAAAACATTACTTCGGTGCAAGATTTGAGAGAGATGATTGAGCCAAGTAAGTATCATTTTTTGTTGCTGTGATTCTTTGTCACACTCATCCTATGAGATATTCTTTGTTTTTCTTCTCCTTTGGCAATGAATGTTCGACTTTCCTGCAACCTACAAAGGGGTCTTTTTTTTCCTGGTTTGAAGCTATGATGCAACCAACTCATAGTAGGTGTAACATAATTAAACCGGTGATGCTTCTTCTATTTTGGCCATCTCCTAAGAGCCATTTTGATGTTGTTTATTCAATTTTGCTTAAGCTGCTTGCCACACATAAATGACTCTAATTTTCGCGAACTCGACATTGATTTATGGCCTAATGCGTCGCCATTTCCTGTGAGGGCACCAATGCTAGATTTTTAACCTGAGCCGTGTGTTTTGATTCTTTCTCCTCTCAATTTTGTTTTATTTACTACGGTAAAATCTTCTTAATCCAATCAGTACTCAAATTTTTATGTAAGTTTAAAGTATGTTTATTTTGGTGTTCATTTTAAGTGCTTTTTAATGGGGAATCAAGGAGAGTATGGAAAAAATGTTACTTGAGAACAAGATATAGAAATAATTATTCGTGATCTGTGTTTGAATGAGGTTGAATTAGACAATCGACTAACAAATAGCATTAATAAAAAGGATTTGCATAATATTACGATACAGTTCACAGAGAAAACTGATATAGAGTTCAGCAAAGCAAACCATTAAAAAAAAGTAACATCCAAAGCAAACCATATGTTCAGCAAAGCAGTAATAGCGATGATTTCAATAGCCAAGTATGCGGGAAAATATTATGTCTAGATGGCGGATGACGGCGTGGATGGCATCACACCATGTGTTCGTCGGTATGGTGCGATCCATGCCGCCATCCGCAATCCGTTGTCAATAAGTATAAATTTTCTTTTCAAGTACACAACTTCTGGAAGGACCACCCTCAAATTTAATAATTAAAAAAGAAGCATTGTTACTTATAAAAAAAAATAAAAATAAATAAAAAGAAAACAGAAAAGAGTCCCGGTCCTCAAACGTTCAACAACCAGTAGGTAACCTTTCAATTATGAACAGAAAATTAGCAGCATAACATTTGCTAAGAAGTCGTTTGACATTATTTTCTGTTTTATTTATATTTAGATTTAATCAATTCTAAAAACATTCGAAACAGTTGCAAGTATTTTAAAAGTTAATTCATTTAAAAAAATATATTAATAAAATACAGAAAGTAAATATATTTTAAAAATAATAAATAAATTAAAATAAAATTGATCTTAAATAAGCCCTAAGATAAATTCTTACGGGTGTTAAATTAGACCATCCGTAGCCTATTATGCTTCTGTTAGCTTCAATACTTGTTTGTATATGATAAATAAAAGCTACAAAAGTAACATACCTCCTGACAGTTTAATCATCAAACCCGCATTCTTTACTGCTACAGGCTCTCCTGTTTAATCCATGGCTCAAAATCTGGTGGCATCATCATTGGAGTCTGTATTTTAGTCTAGTCTTGAGCTACAGTTGAATATCATGCACTCAAATTCTATAGCTATATGTACGACATGTTCATTTTTCATCATAAGAGATGTTGGAGACAGTACCTAAACATTTTAAATCTAAGTACATACAAACCCTCAATTCCTATGTGTTTACAAATCTAACACTAAAACTTCAATTTTCACGTGCATATCACCTTACCTGTGCATGAAAATATGTATTTCACTTTTCAAAAGTTAAAATGATGATATTTTTGATGTGATATGGAAGATTTGGGTGACATAAACAGAGTTTAGACGTTAAATATGTTAATAAATAGGAATTGGATGATATGTATGTAAATGTCCCTTAAATTTATTACGGTATGTTAAGGATCATCCGTCTCTACTTGGGTAGAACAAATTATTGTTGTTGTGTGATACTTTACACCTAAAATATTCCTTAACAATGGTTTTCAAGGAAAAGCAAGCTTGCTTTGACCATATATAAAAATTAAAAAGAAGCTATTCCACACTTGCACTCTAAACAAATATGGGAAGCCAGGACATTTTGTGTAAATTGAGATCCATGACTAATGAATTATCCATGAAATTTCAGGCCAACACTATTCTAAAACACAAGTGAACCTACAAATTTGTTCACCACAATCATCCACATCAGCCTTATCACAACAGTTTAAAGTCAATTAACTTCGACGATAGACAAGTACAAACAAAAATATAGAAACTGGAAGCATACTGTCAAAAACTATGGTATGATAAACCAAATCCCAATATGTCTGACCTGAGCTACAAGTTTTCCAACATTCAGGCATAATTCCCTCCCCCGTGATTTATAACATGTAAGACTACATCCAACTTTATGCATGATGCTTTGACTAACAATGCTGTATTCAATTCTTGCTTCAAAATATGCCACAACTAGGGTAGGTGAAAGCATGCTATAGGAATGAAGCAAAGCGATGCATTGATCTTGTGCATTGCTTGCCAGTGATGCGCAAGATTGCAGCGATGCACAGGTTTATTGTGTTACGTTGTAGTGCTGTTTGCTTGGCTCCTACTTAGAGCAAAATCCTGGTTTAGACTTCGTTGTTTGATTCAACATCTATTATAATAATTAGACACTATTGTTATGTTTCTGCTCATTAGTTCTCCATTCTCTCACTGGAGCTAGTCACTTTGTGGTGGTTTTGTAGTCATGCTCCCTCACGCACAAGTTCTTATATATTTTTTATGAGTTCTTGTTGGTGGTGCTTGTAAATTCTTGCTCAAAAGCTTTTTGTCGAAAATGTTTCTTGTTGACTCATCTCCACATTCTCTATTGATTCACACTACCTCCGCCTCTCGGTTTGTAGCCAGTCACTCAATCTCACAAGTATATTTTTAATTGTTTTACTACACTTTTATTATTTATCTTGGTTCGATCTTTGAGTTTTTTTAATAGCTGAAAATTACTGTTCTTGCAAACATTATATTTGCTGAAAAAAAATTATTTAATATAATTTAAGTTTGGTTATATGTGTGCATGTGAGTGTGATATACAACTCGTGAATGTTTTAAATAGTAAAAGCATTGATTCTCTTTGCGCGTTACATAGTGAAGCACAATAAAAATACGTGCATCGCATTGTGCTTAGCACATTGAAAACATAGACCACAACGTAAAGCTAAGTTAACAAATTCTATACGAGTTGAATAAATCTTTAATTGAGCAAGTGTTTAAGCATGCAAAGTACAAAGCAAGGTTCCATGAAGGCATGCTAGAAGGAGAAGCTTGAACAATGCACAGCCAACAAGCTGAGTGTACAGGAAGAAACATATACAATTTGGAGAAATTTCAGTATAGCTACGGGCAATCAAACTTATTGACGCAATATACACAGCTAAATAGTTAAGAGTGTGAAAAAAGATAATAATGCAATTAGACAAAATTCAATATAGAAAAGAATATCTACATTATAGATAGAGCAGACAAGTAAACCAAGGAACTAATGAAAAGTATCATATATCTTGCCCGAAACTCATTTACAAACAACATTAATGCTGAACGTGCAGCTCCTTAAAATGATATGTCAAAATTGACGACTCACATTCTATTAACTGAAAGCAAAATAATTAATCAAATTAGAACTCTTTATTGAAGTCTCTAACGCTAGAACTGTCTTAAATCTGGAAGTTGAGGTTTGTTGTATATCCAAGGTACGCTTATTATTTGCCCATTTAAAATTCTGAGTCATCTTGTTTTCTTTGAAATTGTTAGGAGGTTTTTTCACTCTACAAGACGAGGAAACTTCGCTCATGGCAGTTTCATCTGAACCTAGGAATTCAAATAATGGCTTCAATCATCCATAAAAATATTCGTCAAGGGACAAACCCCATGCATGAGTTTCCCGCCAATATCAGAATTGGGACAAGGCTAATCTCAGCATCAAAATTTAAATAACAAGTATTGAGTGAAGTAATTCATAATAATTTCTGTTAATATATATTTTTGTTTGTTTGTTTATTGTCACTAATTAAATTATTTTTTATAAAAGAGAATGAATTAATTCATAATAATTTTTGTTAATTATTGTGTGCTTTTTAACCCTATTAGTTGTAGTTTTTTAATATAAAAAGACTATAATGACCCTAATATTTTTAGACTACAACCATTGATGGATGACTGCAGTACATTGTTATATATTTGAGAAGTAGAGTTCAAGTTAGATCAATTATATAACCTTGACAAGTGAACCAAGGGTGAAGATAGGCATCAAATACAAAGCAAAATTGGCTACAACAGCTAATAGTAAAAAAGTTGTGGATTTCCTGGTAATTTTATCACTTGTGATTAATTCATACTTTATTTATTTATTTATTTTATTTGGGTATATTCATGATTTATTGATAGTGATTGCAACGCAAGAGCTATGATTAGAATAAATGGATGTCCAGACAAACTTATCTCCGTAGTTATCAAGATGCCAAGGTTTACATCTAATAACCACAGAAATTTCATAGTATAAGAAAAGAGGATGAAGTGTGTTTACTGGAAAATCTCTATATGACCTTAAACAATCTACCAAGTTTGTAAATGAGTAAATTTGAGCCGAACAAACCATGGATTGAACTTGGCTTTCTCATAATACAAGTTATTCAAAGTTCGATTTAAGCTCAAGTTAAGTTTTTACATATATATTTGCATGTGGTGGTTTAGAAAACTTGATGCTCTGGCTTGGATTACACTTTTCTTGTTTAGAATTATTAATAATCAAGCTTGCTTCTCCTAAATTAAGCAAACTAGTACTTAAATAAGTTAATAAATAAGCTTATAAAGGAACAAGATCAATAAAATCCTATAATTTTCAGATCTAAAAATAATTTAAAGCTCCAAATGAGCATCCTATTAATAATTTGGAATTAGTACAAAACAAGTTGATCCTAGCAAAACAAAATAATAAAGAAGTAACAAACAAAGTTTGATTCAATCATATGGTATATGCAAACACAAGAAGTTTGTTTAGTAAAATAGAGAAATAATAAAAGATTGTTAAGCATACAAGCTGAAAAGAAATATAAATATCCCAAACAAAGTAGCATATTTATGTATAAAAACTGAAAATTAACAAACAATAAGTCATATCATTCTTAAAAAAAAAAAGTATCAAATCAATATAATAGTTCAAATAATTTAAAAAATCAGAAAGCTAAAAAATAATCATAAATAATTACAGAAAGCTCAAAAGTATGCAAATCAATTAAGGCGGGAAATGCAACTTCCTTTAAAAAAGCCCAATTGATGTAGAATTTTTCAAATCAAACTGTTCCTGGAGTAAATCAAAATTACAAACATCCACTCAAAGTGAATTGAAATTTCATTATGGATACTACTTTTTGGGTCAAAAATCATTCGAGCATAAATTTGTCATTCATATTATACAATATTATGAATAGTTAACTAGAAAAAAGTTTGACATTGTGAACTAGAATCGTGAGTTGTGACACTAGACTAGGCATACTTAACATTCAACACCGTTCAATCAGAAGATTTATGTTATGATGTTATTATGGAATTTCATCATATATCAAATTAATGCCAACAATTAATGTCATACTACAGATAAGAATCTCATCATAATAATAAAAGCATGCTCATGTAGGCATAACTCTCATAATCTGGGGCAATAGCGGAGATTAAAAGTGCCAAAAATGTAAAACAATATGTGAAAAATGGAAATAAGGGGGGCGAAAAAAAACCAAGCATAATAATAAAAACAAAAATGTATTAGTAATAAAAAATAATGAAGTTATATTTAAATAAAACTTATTTGATTAATATCCATTAAGTCTAATATCAAGCCGTTAACAAGTTAAAAAGCAAAAAATGATTCAAAAACATTAATAAATAAGTCGGTTATCTTCAAGCTTGATTCATTTGGGTTCAAGAAATTAAAAGCATTCAATTTTTTTAACTATGAAATGAACGAACTTAAACAAGTACAAATCAATGCGAGTTCAAGCTAATCATCAAGTGCATTGATTTTATAACCCTATACACAAGAAGTATTATAGTTTCATGGTCAACCCTAAGAAAATTCTAGTTGATGGTTGCTTGTACCCAAGTTACATACTGATCTTATGTGTCATGCTAATGATATATTGAATGAAATAATAGACATTTCACAAATCAAGTGATAAAATCTTGTTTGAGTGCAACTCGAGATGAAAGATCTTGGTGCACTTACCAAAATTTTATGGATTTCTTTTCAATATATATATATTTTTAAATCGAACGATTTAAATGAAGTCAAGCCTTCATCATTGACATGTAGCAAGATTTTGGAGTTGGAGGTAATCAAGAGCTAAAACACAAGTACTTCATAATAAAAATAAGTTGAGAAGATGTTAGAAAGATTTTAGTTTTAGGCTTCAAAACCTGCCACTTTCCATTTGCTAGTAATTTCATTTGTCAATGGCTTCTTCATTAATACTAGAAGAGAATAATTTTATAAATAGAGTCTTGTGCTAACACAATTGGAGACTTCATGTAGGTCACGATGTGCAAAGTTTGGATATTTCACATGCAATCATTGTTATGAGCATAGATGTCGGCCTTGCCAAGCTGGTGAAAGTAGCGAAATGAATTTTGTGGTATCTCATAAGTATTATATATTATAGTTTGTTATATGACGGATAAATCTAATTGCAATGTTGTGCGTTTTTTTACTCCTATATTAAATCTCTTATAGAAGAATTAAAATTAACCATGTCATCTATGACAGTTAGAAAGTTATCCATTGAGATGAAGATTAAATTTAACATGTGAGAATTAAGTATCTTGATGTTGGCCACCATTTCATCAAAGATAACATTGAAAATGGTAAGATTTTAGTTTAAAATAACTACAAAGCGCATAATCATGCTTGATAAGGTGATCAATGTTCTCATGTTTAAGTAAAGAATAAACATTATTTGTCTGCAATACAATTGTACTGTGGTGCTTTACGTTAGGAAGGAGCCTTGGCAATTTAAAATTTTGTATCATCCACTTTTTATTTGTTGATAGCGAGTATATGATTAAGAGGAGAATTTGTTGGTGTCAAATCAAACTAAACTTTGAGGGCATTTTGCTAAATACATTAGAAGTTAATCAAATTCCTTTATAGAAATGAATGGAAACCAACACATTCCACGGGCTTTGAGATTATGAAAGAGTTCCACACGAGTGAAGAGGCAAAAGAAGGTTTCCTATGTTTGGCTTTCATTTTCAAAGGAACAAAGGGCTTCTGTAACTTTAAGAAAAACATGAGATCGAGTAATTGATGCCATTTGTTTTTAAAGATTTGGTAAGAAGAGAGGAATTTACAAGTACACAACCAATGAAAAAATTGTGAATGTAAAACCTCACAAAATCGACAAATGCTTCAAATTTCCCAATAAATTTATTATGATACATGATATATGCCCACAGATCAGCACTTCATATTATATTAACATAAGAGAATACCTTAAGAAGTCACATATCAATTAAATTAAAAAAAGACAAAAAAAGAAAAAAGAATGCTTATTCTGAAACAACTGAAACAAGTAGTTTCAGACAGAGCAATCTCAATAGAGATCTTCCTACCTCATCTGAAAAACAAAAAATTTGGATTCCTCTTGTGTGGTTTCACTGCTGGTACCTCTTTCCAATTGGAACCATTACCATGAACTCGTGAAGAAATGCTCCAGAGTGTTTCCTCAGGCTGAACTTTGGCGGTCAATTGTGGTACTTTGTTGCTTGTATTAGATTTCATGAGTGGATGCTTGTTAAGCTTTCCCATCCCATTTGCAAGCAGCCATCGGGAACCAGATTGTTGTTGAATCGAATTGCCCCAATGCCTTTTCTTTTCCGGTTCAGTCTTCAAACCGGCTACATGGACTTCAGTGACTTTAAACTGAGGAATCACATCAGCAACATTTTCCTTTTCTATTTTCAGAACCTGTTCAATCTCAGTATCAGACTCATTCTCTTGTTCAGACTTGCTCTTAACTGAAACTGTGGAGTAAATCTTAGGTTTAGGAGGAAGAAAAACACGTTCCACTTGAACTAAAGCTAGCATTGGAGTCCCAACAGGCTCATAATTGCGAAGGGGATCACGAAGCTGCACCATCAGTGCCACTGTAAAATTGCTTTCTAATAAACCCCACCTCCTACTTGAGTTCTTCCCTCTTTTATCATCCTTCCAGCCACTGCTCGAAAATTCAGCAGGTTTAGCATGATGGGCAGCTAGAATCTTTGATGTACGATCACTGAGCTCATATTCTTCTACTATTCCCATATCTAGCTGCATCCACTCATCCAGTGAAATTGACAAACCCATCAGACCATCGATATCATCCCCATTATCTTTAACATCAAGAAGTTGTAATCCTGCAACACCTTCTAAGCCTAATGATGTAATATTCCGGACTCCTTTTCCCTCAAAACATGGCATCTCACCAACATATTGTTTAGTGATATTTGAAGGTGCCTCTTCATCAGACATGCCAGACTGTATCTTGAGACCCTCAATAGACAAAGTTTCAATTTTTTCCATTGCTAATGGAGCGAGATCTTTCAATGAAACATAATCGCAGTTTGATTCCACAACACCATCGGTTGCTGCACTGATATATTTGCCATTCCTTCCAGGGATACTTGGATCAGAGATAGAATCATCTTCATAGTTCTGATGCACTGATGAAATATGCCTGCAATGGCAAAAGAAACCAAAAAGAAAATTAAAATTAACCCACGAATTCAGAACTAAAACGTGCAATAATTTTTAGGAAGTGAGCAAACCTTTGAAATGCATCCGTATCAGGTACAGCATGCCATGCAAGTTGTTGCATGAAACCGCCAGTAATTTCTTCTAAGGGCATTAACTTACTAGCAAACATTGATAACTTCTCAACCCCAATGGAAGCCAAGTGCTCCAATATTTCCGGATTGTCAGAACCCATTTCTGCAGGAAGTACAACAGGTTTTGAGACCTGCATGATTAGGTTTCCATTACTCTTAGAATCTTTGAACAGGTTTGGGCTCATGGAGCGCAGAAACCCACCATCTTTTGTCTGAACAAAAGGCCCCAAGTTTGCACCAAGGGGTGGTAGCTCGGGAGGTTCCTCGGGTGGAAGATCAATGGGACTACCAAATCCATTCCTGCTTCCAGGTGGAGAACGTTCAAAAAACTTCTCATTCAAGCCCCACTCACGCAACAAAGCCTCAGTTTCAGCATCCTCTATTACTCGAGCCATTGATTTAGATTCCATTGCTTGGGATGATTTTTTATTCTCACCATCAGCGTCATAAACAATTGAGGAGAAATCAAAACCTTCTGAACTATTAAAACAACTTATCTCTTCATCAACTTCAATGTCAAAACCAAACATACTACCACCATGCCCCAGAGATTCCCTTCTGAACTGTTTCCAGAGCTGCTCCCTTGGAGAATCTGGATCACCCTCAGAACTCAAACCCATAGAGCTACGCTCCACATCTAACATGCTCAAGAATTCACTAGCAATTTCATCTGTTAGGTCATCTAAACTACAGGACCGGTTCTTCATTTCTGCTTTGTCCTCCAGCTCGACATCATCAAAACTCGGCTTTTCAGAAGCCTCAGCTTTTGGTTCTGGATACCCCATTTCTTCTAGCTCATTAATTGAGATGCCAGGAAAAGAAGACTCTCTAAGCAAAGTGGCAAGCTTTCCAGTCTCTTGATCACAGTAAGAATTCTCATCTTCATTATTCTTTATCTCTCTTCCAATCACTTCAATCCCAGAGCAATCCTGCATCATGGCCCTCTCAGATTCTAGCTTTTTGGTAACAGACACATTTAAATTATCGTCTTTAGTAATCTCCATCCCACGTTCAATCACCAAAAACTCTTGCTCTTTACTCTTCTGCATATTCCTCTCACATGGCTCTCGCAAAACACGCCATTTTGTTTCAGCTGAGTTGTCCTGTTCACCGATTACCCCACCCTCTACTGTCGAAGCAATCGAATCTGGAACCACATCAAGGCTAATCTCCATACTATCCCAAAGAGCTTTGACATTATCCACAAACTGAGATTTCGTCCCTGGAAGGCTTCCAAGCCGTGTGACTTTGTTCACCCTATCAGCCTTTTCACCAGCATCCCTTAAACCCTTCCTATCCCCATCGGATTTATGTACCTTCTCATGCCCAGTAACCACAGAAAACCCAAAACTCACACTCAAGCTTGCCCCAATTGCCTTGCCGGACAAACGGAATGTTGTGTTCCACTTTCCACAACTCTTCCCCTCCTCAAGATCCTGCAGATTAGGCGGCAGCAACCTCGTGAGATCAACCTGATGCTTGCCGAGGTTGAGACCTGGAGCTGCAACCACCTTAGCATAGATAAGAAAGTTCCTCGCTTCATATTTAGCATAGCCCTGCGCTCTGCTCCGGCTTCCATACACAGAACAGTTGTAAGTAAGAGTCTCATCAAACTTGGCCGTGGCATGGTGAGCAACAGCAGGGCGAGTATGGGTAGAGCTAGAATCCACCGTAGACCGCCGCCAGTGAACACAGAGGCTGGCGTCGGCTAGAGCAGGAGGAATGTTGTCGATTGACTGCACGTACATGGAAAAGATGCAATCGAAGCGGCGGTGGCCGATGTGGGAAAGAGCTTTGAGCGGCTTCCAGTTCCATAAAGAAGATGGCTTCTTCTCCTTTCGATCAGAGTCCGATTGGCCAAGGGATTTCCCAGTAGAAAGAGAGCGTGATGCAGCGCAGCCTACAATTACGTGCCCTCTAGTTGTTCAGTTAAGTCCCATCAATTAACATTGCTTATTCCCATTCAGATATTGAATTTAAATTAAAGTGTTCTTGATATTTTATTTATAAGATTGAGAATCTTGGAAATTCATATTTTTCAAAATCAATTTCAAATCCATATCTTATTTTAAAATTGGGGGATTTATTTTAAAATAGGGGGATTTATCCACCATATATAATTTATCTGTATATCTGCCAGGCTCCTTCAATAAACATCGCCTAGCAAGTAATTTGAATGATCAATAAACATTTGAAAGAATAGCCTTCTAAATCACGCAAAATTAACTGTGTCTGTGTCTGTGTCTGTGTCTGTGTAATTTCTTCTGTGCAACCTAGCTCTAAACAAAAAGTGTGACAATGCAATAGAGTTCAATCTTTGTGTCATCCTTACCTCCCTTATCGTCTCTCATCAGCGATTCTCTATCAGGGCGGCTACCGAGCGGCGGTGCAGCACGGCTAGGGCGGCGGAGGGTTTTGGATTCCACATTGAGCGCTCTGCTTAGGGCTTCGATCTCTCGTAAGTACCCACCGTGTGATGATGGATCGACAGATGGGCCTTCGAACCCTCGCATTCTCTTTGGATTCCTAACCACGGAGATTACGAGAAGGCGAGCTCTGATCAGAAACCCGAAGAGGTTATCAAATCTGAAAACCCCAACAAATCAATAAAAGAAGAAGAAGAGAAGAAGACGTGATTTTAGGGCTTTTGGCTGCCCGTTCTTCCCCGAGTTTAGAGAAGGAAGAAGAAGGGGAGAAGAGCGGGTTCGGTGAGCGCTGTCGCTGTGAGGGCAAGAAAGGCATTTGCGGCGCTTTACGGGACACCGCTTATTTATTAGATACACCCATCAAATATACGGATAAAAAATATGGAAAATTACCACTCAATTTCAATATATTTCCATATCTAACCCTTAAACTTTGTATTTTTATATGTATACCATCCAAATCTTTCATATCATTTTTACTTTTAAAAATCGAAATGCACATTTTCATATGTACGTAAGGTGGTCGATATGTATATGCATATAGGGCTGTCAAAACGGCTCGTTGTTCGCGAACAACTCTTGTTCGACTCGTTAAGAAGCTCGAGTTTGGATTCGGCTTGTTAAACTGCTTGTTAAGAAGCTCGTGTTCGGCTCCTTCGCTAAGTTAACAACCCGAATACGAACAAATATTTGTTCGTTCATGTTCGGCCCGTTTTTGCTTGAAATTCTACTAATCAATTATATATATATCTTTAATAAACAGTATTTATAAAAAAATTTAATTGACTACAAGGCTACAAAGATTTATAATCAATTAAAAGTATTAATGAAAAAAATAAAATAAAAATTATTAAATTAGATTCAAATGATGTTTTAAATCTTGCCCCAATCATTAACTTCTTATGGCTACGTGATTAAAGTTGTCAAAATGACTTTTTTTGTTCTTGAACGGCTCGTGTTCCAACACGAACGCACTTTTTGAGCTCGAAATATAAACGAGCCGAACATGAGCTGAGTCTGGGCTCGCTCGCTCCTGTTCAGTTCGTTTACACCCCTAAATGCATAGGAATTGAGTGATATGTATGTAAATCTTTCAAAATATATATGTAAAAACAAAGGCATGTTAGATGTTAAAGTTTATAACATGTTTAGTTAGGTTAGAATCTTTGTGCTACTAATCATTTATGTAGACATCAATAATAACATTAATGATGACATAATTAATAAAAAAAGATTAATTAAATGATCAAATGCAATAATTTTTATTGATAATAGAAGATATCATATCTTAATGATGATGGGGCAAAATTGAACCTACTCATTCATCAATCATGAGTTGGGCATGTTTTGTTTGCATCAATTTTTAATTTTAAATTTTAAATTTCTATAATTTCATTAAAATTTATGAATTTTAATTTAAAAGTTCGTTTTATTGTACGCCATTATATGTGGGAAATTAAATAAAGCCCCCTCCGAAACTTGTTATTTAGATATAAACCACTCTCTTTCCTCCATATTTCAAATTCTCACTCAAGTATAAAAATTCATAATAAAAGTACAACCCATATTTACATTGGTATCAAATTCTCAGTAGTTTATAGGGGTATAAACGAACTGAACATGAACGAACAGAACTCGTGTTTGCGTTCGGTTCATTTGAAATTACGTGTGTTTGAAATAGGATCGTGCTTGAAATTGCTCGTTCGGTTACTATTCGTGTTCAGTTTGATTTGCTTGAAATATGCTTGAAATGTTCGAATTGTTTGACTTGTTCGAATTATTCGAATTGTTTGAATTGTTAGTAATCTTACATATTTGTTTGTATTGTTTGTATTGTTTGAATTGTTGAAAATCTTTTAAAAGCTTAAACCTATATGAAATTAATGTTTAAACATGTATGAATCACAATACAAATGCAATATAACTGAAGCACAGCTCACAATAAAACCATAATATCATATCTTATAAAAAAAAATTCAAATTTATAGGCAATATACGAGATTTAACTCGCAAAAATTAGAGTTCACTTAAAGAAATTAAATAAATCTAAGAGGCAAACCTGAAGATAAATACGAAATTATAGAATTTAATATAAGCTAAGAGGCGAACATGATGATCAGATTATAATTTATATAATTTAATTTTTTTAAAAATATGATAAATTTTTAGAGTATATAACTATTTTTAAAATATGATAATTTTTTTACATATAATTAATTTAAATTATTTTATATTTCAAACAACAACGATTCAAATACGATCAAACAAATAACTGTTCCTGTTTGGTTTATTTATAAACCAAATAAACCGAACAAAAAAAATTTGTTCGTGTTCATCTCGTTTGCTTACCAAACAAATCGAACACGAACTCCGAGACGAGTCGAACAAGAACTGCTTGCGAACAATGAGCTTTTTTGAGAGCTCTAATAGTTTGAGTGTAACGCTCGAAAATATATCACCTTTAAAACCCCACCTGGGTGATCTTTTGTAAATATTAATGTTTCGGATGGCCTGTATGTAAGTATCCCTATCTTATATTAATTTCAAAATTGCCATTGAGGTCACAATTAGCGTGACTTCTTAGGAAACAGCCGCTGGCCCACAGCTGTGTTGAAACAAAATTTCTTGCGAAGAATTAATAGAGCAAAACAGCGAACAGCATTTTCAGCGAAGGATTGAAGCAGAGAGCGTACAAAACTTGGGTCCCACAAACTTGTCTGACATGGCCCGTCGCCATTATAGACACGTGGAATTTTGTGGAAAGAAGTAATTATAAAAAGTGGGTTATTTTTTTTCCCACCGAACCGGTTTTGAATTTGAAATGCTGGGTCCCACAAATCTGATATTTCTTTATTTTTTTGGGAAATAAATGAATGGTTCGCCATTGCTTAACTTCTGTCATTTAATTCTAAGTCCACCATCATAGGTGTAGACTAGCCGGCACGATTCGGCTCGTTTATATTTCGAGCTCAAAAAAGTATTTTCGTGTTCGGTTCGTTTACTTGACGAATAAAACACGAGCCGTTCATGACAAATAGTCATTTTGAGAACCCTAATCACGTAACCATAAGACGTTAAAGATTGAAGCAAAATTTAAAATTTGTTGTTTATATTAAAACATTATTTGAATATAATTTAATAATTTTTATTCTATTTTCTTAATTAATACTTTTAATTAATTATAAATATTTGCAGTCTTGATAGTATTTCGAGCCAAAACGAGCCGAACACGAATGAGCAAAATTTTGTTTGTGTTGTTCGTGTTTGGCTCGTTAACTTAAAGAACGAGCTGAACGCAAGCTATTCACGAGCAAGCACTATCCACCATGCACAATTAAATCAAATTAAATGAAAAAAAATTACATACATACCACTCAATTCCTATATATTTATAGATCTAATCTTTTAATTTTTACATACATGATATATTACCAATGCATGAAATTTTATATTTCACTTTTTAAAAGTTAAACTAATGATATTTTTAATGCCACATAAAAACATTAGGTGGTATAAATGTAAGAAAAAAAAGAGTAAAATTTAGGGGTTAGATATGTAAATACATAGAAAATGGCTGGACTGTTATGCAAAAGCGCCAATTGAAGCATATGACTAACAAATAGTATGAAAGATTTATTTGAAAGGATTATTGACTTCTTCATATGATAGAATGCACTTGAATTTATAGTTATAGTTTATATCTCACATCTATGCCATAACTTTAGAATTGGTTTTGCTTAGTATAGTTTGAAGATTTTGATTTTGTAGGTAGGTGATGATGTATGGCAAAAGCTAGAGAAGGCAATGAGGGAGTGGCTTGTTCCATCATTGAGAGGATATTCTATGGCCTTGATACATGAGGTTTTTATATGATTTGCATAATAATAATGTATGCCCAATTGTGTCAATTACTTATGTCTATTACAAGTAAGGATGAACAAATTATATATGATTTTTTTATAATTTGTGAATCCATACAAAAGGAAGCTGAATATTTTAGGAGTCTTTTCGCTTATATTATGATAAGGGAGAAAAGTGAAAAGAAGTAGAGGTGTTGTCTCTCCCCCCTTTATCTCGTGTATATACAGCATAGAAAGCACACAGGACCCTAAAGAATAAATAAAAGGCTATATCTTATTGATCGTAATGTATGATTCTTGGGTATACCTGCCGTTGATAAGATCATCAACATGAATGTTAGGCGTCCATTAAATAGACATGTTTGGTGATGGAATGGGGTTCTTTCTTCTGAATCTAAAAACTGTTCCACGAGCTCGGTGATGCAGCTAGGTAGGTAGAGACGAGCTCAATGGGACTTTACTGGTACTAGCAAGCTTAGCAAAAGAACACGAGAAGTGTGAGCAAATTCAACGAAAGGAGCATGCATTAAGGCATACGATTAGTGAACCCAATCAACCCAATCAGAGAAACTCACGTGAATGAAAGTACCGGCTAAGTCCTTGGCAACAACAATCACCGTGGCTTGTTATCTCGAAAAACATGGTTAATAAATATTATTAACCTCATCATAATCAATACATCAAGTGCATTGTTAATGAACTCGATCCATTAGACCCATGAGACACATTTAACACTTGGGTTATCCTATTACTAGGAAAATTTCTTTTTTAATGTACACAGACTATTATGGGGGCAAAAATAAACATGATATTGAATCAAAGCTAGGTAAATATAAAACATATCTAAATTAAAGCATTAACAGCTTTGTATATAAAATATATAAAGTTTAGCATTTTTTATATAGTTTTCTTTAAATAATTAACTTGTTCAAATATAATGATAACACCACTTGAATTAGCGGTCATCAAAGCAACACATCTAGTAAACTTTTTACATTACTTGGAACTGTTAAGCTACTTACTCAGGTTCAAAAAACGTACTAAAAAATCTAAGCATGTTATTAAATACATAATTTTAATGTAAGGATTAGTCAATTTTAGAAGATGTCATTTATATCATTTGTTGAGTCGAATTGAGTAGACTTAAAGAAACCAAGGACCAGACAAATGAAGTGTGTTGCGGCGAGTAAGATTCATAATATACTTGTGGAAATTCTAATTGTAACTAAATGGATTTATATGATCGTATCAACACATCTTATCAATATATCTAAGTTGTAACTAGATAGAAAATCCAACACCTTGCTAAATGGATCTTATACATTGGTTGGGAGAATCTAAAGCATCAGTTGAGTGGATTTGAGATATATATTTTATGGACGAGTGGATTCAAGCTATAGCTAAGCTAGTATGATGCCATGTTATATGGAATCATGCTCAACAATCACTGAGAATGTTACATTAATGCTACAGATAGAGGGCATGGATAGAAAAAATCAAAAGAGGTAATGGTTTATTGAGCGACAAAATTGATCAGCA
>NEWO01000002.1:5468099-5519486 GCA_003013225.1 Phalaenopsis aphrodite | reverse complement strand
AAATAGAAGCAAACATCCTCTACTCATCTTGTCAATATATGAAAGTAAATATTTGCACCACAAGCATTTTCAAGATCGTACCAATGTAGGAAAGTAAATGCATGTACTTCTAAGCATTTATTCGCATCTCAAGTTGACATGAAAAGCATCATGACAAGCGAACCATGTTTTTAAAATGTGGCATTTTATATAGATTTCATTCTGTTTTGTCATATTTATCATTTCTTATCATTACTTCTCAAAATATTGAAAGACTCATTGACCCAACATCACGAGAAGGTTTTCATCCTAGTCATGGAAGTGCTTGTTAGCCTAAAGACTTTTTATTAGGTGTTAAATATGTAAATACATAAGAATTGTCTGGTATGTATGTAAATGCCCCCATTTATAAAACACTAAGAATAAATAAAAAGCGTCCATTCTTACTCCATATTCAGTTTTTGCTAACTTGCCAGGAAAATTCTAACTGTTTTCAATTGCTCCACGGTTGCAAAAATGCTCTGAGTTAGCAGATGGTTTTAGAAATTTCATATCAGTTACCTCTTCTTGTTCTTTTCATCCAGTTACGCATCCAAATCATTGAAATCTTCGCAGGTAAAAATGGAAATTTTCTTCCTCGATTTAAATCTTTATTCCGGCGCATAAGCCGTCTTTTCTTAGCAGGAGGAAGGCTACCGAGCTTCCTGACAAACAATGCAATGAAAAAACCTTCTGTATCTTGGGATGGATCAGTTCTCAGCAAACGCTCAGCTGAAGAAACATGGAAGAACATCAATTTTTTTTTATGGGCATTACATCAATACATCTCAGTTCCCATGCATTTACATATCTAACGCCTAAATTTGCTTTTTACAATCATACCACCCAAGTCATTCATCACGTAAAAATATCTCTATCTTAAGTTTTAAAAAGTGAAATACACCTTTCATGCATGGATAAGGTGGCATATATATAAAAATTGAAATTTAGGTGTTAGAGATGTAAATACATAAGAATTGAGTGGTATGCATGTAAATCTTGCTTTTTTGTTAATCACAATATCAGGGAGAATTCAGAGGACGATGGCAAGTTTGATTGTAGAATCACTAACCACCATCAAAGATGGGGAGGCCACGAAGAGGCCACTGAGGGAAAGGAGTAGCTAGTTTGAAGCCGAGCGAGGTGGCTAAAGGAAGAACGGCGTTGATGACATCTTCATTCTCGGTTTGATGGATAGAACATGTGCTATAGACAACTCTTTCAACTGAAGGAACTGTAAAGATTTGCAGAAGACAATCAAATACCAGTTTTTTGGATAGCATCACAAATAGAGCATCTAGAAGGTTTATCAGTATTAGCTAAGAATGAAACTGAGGAATGGATAGCGAAAGTTCAAACAACATGAAGTAAAAATAATGGCATGCAGATCATGGGTAAATATAGAATAACACTAAATATAAATGAATAAGTTTCAATGTAATATCTATAAATTAAGCACAATTTTTCATAGAAATAAATTTCCCTGTGGGTTTAGAGGACATACAAGATAGAGCATGAGCAAGTGCCTTCTTCTGAAAAGCAGCAAGCTTCTTCACACGTGAACTATTAGCAGCAGCCTCATCTTTATGATCTATCTCATCCAACAGAAAGCATAAATTCATACTTACTAGCACTTTGTTTTCCTTGGTAATAAATTATTGAAGTTGGCATTGTCAAGCAATGAAGAAAACAGAAAATTAAATAGATTCCTTTTGTCCATATATTTACCAGGCTAATACTATTATTTTATCAAGAATATTTGTCAATGTACAGAAACTTTCACATTCACCAAATTCGAATTAACCATATAGCAGAGTTTTATGTCAAAGGTAATGGTTTTTTCTGGAAATTATATCAGACAAAAGCAATAATTCATAACGCTAAATTACTGGAAAAGCAGAATTGGAACAAGAGAGGGCCAATCGTCGCAGTGCAAATAAACAATTGAAGGAAAGCAATTTTTGAGAATAACAAGTAAAATAAACACATCCAAAGAAAATTTAATCTTCTTTTAATTTGAATGCTATATTAAATATTGCAATTTATTAAAAAGAGAAACAACTAATTTTTATTGATATTGAATGGAAATTAATTCATGATAAAATAATAATTTTAAAGCAAAGGAATTGATTAAATTAGAAATGATAAAATTCTACAAAATGCGGTTTTCTTATTATAAATTGAGATATTGAACAAACATCCTTATTACTGCAAATCAAAATTGATTACAATGATCTTAAAAAAAGGATAAATTTACTACACCAGAAAAAATTCTATGCAAAAAATATGCAGCGCATTTGTATTAAATCAGCCTATTCAAACATAAAAATTACATTTAAAATATTGAAAATCATTAGCTATTAGATTAACATTATAATATGGGAAAATCATAGAATTATATAATTTTACTAATTTATAATAAATAATATTGTTATTTAAAATTATGACAGCATATAAAAACATTCCTTAAAAAGCGGGAATTGTAAATCAATGATACTAAAGCTAAACATATGCCTTAGAATCTAAGAATATATTCTTTTATTTTAAACTTTTTATTTTAAATTTAAGCATATAACTGAAATATATTATGCATTAATAAGATAAAATAAAGTGTCCCTAATCTCTACAGAAACTTTCGGGCATTTTATTTATAAAGCATTCGATATATGATTAAATACTTAAATCAAAGATTATAAATAATTAGAGTTATTGAGTGACGAAGATTCGCAGTGGTAGAGTGATATTTAACGTCTCAACGTTACACGAAGATCCAACACACACACAGATAATTGAAAAGTAACAGAAGAAGACACCATGACTATTTACGAAAAAAAACTTAAGAAAGAGAAAAAACCACAGGGTCTAACCCAGTCAGAGTAATTCACTAAATGCTTGTAAGTACATATGTTCACTCTTCTCATGAATAGAGAAGATGAATGATACCGGAGAAGTGGAGTTCGAGAAGATTCAACAAGAACAATCAAGAAAGCAATCCGAGATAGGAAAAGAAACAACCAAAACAAAGACAAGAAGTGTTAATCAAATAAAAGATATAAGATACAAGAGTTTCATGCTCTTGCAACCGATTGAGACAAAAATCATCACTCGAAAGAATGACGAAGGAAGGAAACTAGGGATGTCACCACCAACAACAAAGGGATACATTTGCTGCCACCCAACGTCTGGATAAAGACTCATCCCCGTCCAAGAACCACAAAGGGAGCACGTCTCATCACAAACTCAAATGAACAAAAAAACCTTAATACCATAAATAACTACATATTTATAATCAACAGTTTTAAACCTAATAAAAACAGAGATGAAAATACCCATGACGCCATTAAGAGTGGGCATCAACCCTAGCCCTAAAGAAAGGGCTGACAGGCCCTCCCCCACTTGGACCAAACTGGTCTGGGGTCCCCGCCCCAAGTCAATATAATAAAGCTGGCAATTATAAATGTACAATCGTATTTTGTCTATAAGAGCCTTAATTGGGCTACAACAAATATACTTGATCACGAAAGCTATAGTCGATGGCAATAATAGCGATGGTTGGCCACTGAGGCTACAGTTGAAAGTTGTAACAATAATACTCGGCCACATGGGTCGTAATTGATTGTCAAACGAGCAGTAGTTGTCATAAAAGCCGTGGTTGAAAGCTGCAATATCACCAGTTCGTCATAGAGGCTGTAGTTGGCGACTGCAATAGTGTCACTTGACAACAAAAGATGTAGTTGGAAGTTGTAACAACAATAGATGATCATATATGTCATAGTTGATAACTACAATATCATTAGTTGGCGACAATTGGGTGTAGTTGGTGACTCTCATAGCATAGCGTCAATTGGCCACATAGGCAGCCGATAGGATGTGTTCGACATCTATGAAGATCGGAAGTTATCGTTGGGTCTCTAATAAAGCGTTATACGTTATAGCCATATTTGGGAAACGATGTTAGCAAGCAGAGGTTGACGGTGGTCGACAGGCACGGAGGACGAAAGTTATCGTCGGGTCTTCAGTCCAGAATAGGTTCTAGAATTCCTTTTCATCTTCTCCTCCCTCTCAAGTGAAAAGAGAGGGTCTATTTATAGCCTTTGAGGTAGGGAATTTTAGGGTCCGTTTGGAGCAGCTTATTTGGTGCGGTGACATTTTGAAAACACACATAACCTGTTTGGGTAAACTGTGTTTTGGCAGCTTATGCGTTTTCAAAACGCTGAAAACAGCATTTTCACACCTCACTTGTCTAGGTGCAGTGGCAGTTTTTTAGCTGCGGTCTGACATTTAAAAAAAAATAAAATTTGTAATAGCTACCGCACATAGCTTATCAGTAGATTATTTTTAATCAGCTTATTAGCATATTATTCAATAAGTTGCAGCTGCCCCAAACAGACTCTTATTCTTCTGGTGAATAAACCCCCCAACCACCTGATCGAATGACCCACATTGATCCCCCTTAGTCATAAAAGATTTTTTAAGAATTTGAGAGCCTTAATGACCTCGAATTTAAGCAAGCTTAGGCTCGTTCGATTTCTCTCATCGAGACGCTAGATTAAATATAAATATGTCAAACTTGAACGTTCAATTGAAGATCCAAAACCTCCAAATGTGTTTTAATTGCCTCCCCTTTTGGGCTATTGTTACCCCGCCTTCTAGGTTGTTGTTTTCTAAAGTATGTTGTTGTTGGCTCCCCTGAAGTAAGTTGTTTTTCTAGAAGTAAGATGTTGCTTTTTCAGAAGTAGGTTCTTGTTGCATCTTCTGACATAGGTTGTTGTTGTCTCCCAATGGCTATTGTTGCCTTTTTTAGCATAGGTGGTTGTTGTCTTTTCTAATGTCCCAACGAAGTTTTTCGTTGCCCTCTCTGACGTGGGTTGTTGTTGCCTTCTCAAATTCAGGCAATTGTTGTCCACTCATATTCAAGCAGTTGTTGCCTGTCCATATTCAGGTAGTGGTGACGGTGATACGGGAAGGACAATAGTTGAGTGATGGCATTCGAGCATATGCGGTGGTCCTGTGATAATGGTCTGACACTATGGTGATGTCGACATAGAGAAGATGAATCAGCGACAAAGATTGTGTACCACAACAGCAAGGGTTGTTGGTTGTCGTCGTCTAGCATAGCAGCAATCGAGAAATGATGAACCACCGAAGATGACAGTGTATTACAACAGTGGCGACGGTCAAGCATCGGTGATCCGACATAGTGAAAACTGAAAGATGATCCGATGATGATAACAATGGCGGTCTGTGATGGAGGCAATGGCCTAACTTCATTCAACATACCATACTTAAATCTTCAACAATATTGATAATGTTAAGAATCAACATTAACACATTCTCTAGTCAAGAGACAACATTAGACTAAGGTCATTTGAATATAAGAAGCCATAAGAGATCCATTAAGAATGTTAGAGCAATTTGAGATTATTTATATGTAAGAAATCATGAATGATTCAACAATAATATGAGACCGATTTGAGGTCATTTGTACATAAGAAATCATGAATAATCAACCAAGAATGTTTGTCCGATCTGATGTCATTTGCATATAAGAAGACATGAATAATTCACCAAGAATGTTAAATCCGCCAAAAGTTTGTGTCAAAAAAAGTTTGATAGTGTTAACCTATTATGAACAAAGTCAAACTAAAATTCACCAAGGATGTAAACTCATTCTAGGATGTTAGTCGAAGCTTCAGCCCGATGATCGTAACCTGTATTCCAAAGTAAAATGTAATTCACCAACAATTTTTTACCTATTTTAGATTATTTAATCATATCATAACAATACACTCACCGACAGTAGTCTATTATGAAAGAGACGTCGAACTAAATTCACCAAGAATTTCTGACATATCCTAGACTGTTTAGTAGGAGCATACTAATTACTCGACTACCGTGGCCTATTATAGAAGAGTTCGAATGACATCCACCAAAGATTTTTGACATATCTGAAGTTGTTTAGTTGAAGAGGAGCAATGGCATGACGACCATAGTTTGTATGGAAGAAGTCAATTATAATCCAAGTTTTTTGACCTATCATGGGTTGTTTGGTCGGAGCGTAGCAATCGCTCGACAAGCCTATCCTACAATGAATGAGGTTAATTGTAATCCACAAGATTTTTAAAAAAATTTATGCGGTTTAGTCTAAGCATTGCAATTGCTCGACGACCATAACATGTTATGGAAATAACATGTTATGGAAGAGATCGAATTGAGCCCGCTTGAGACCAATTAAGCCCAAAATGAGGTGTCAGAAATGTTTTATGTTTCTCGAGTCTGGAGTGTAGGTCGAAATAGACCATACGACTTCTTGGGAATATGGTTGCAATCATCTTCAATAAAGGTATTTGGCAACTTCTTCGTTATTTTGTATAAAGTAGCCCATGTATCCAAAATTGAGAAAACTTCTTGATCAAATTGAGAAAGGATGCCAATATGATAAGAGGGTGCTTAGAGAGTATTTTCTAGCAAGATATATATGATCAGCGGTTGATCTTGTGGTCATGTCTAACGTGTAGACATGAGTATCAACTCAAAATTGTAATAAAAGTTGCCCCCCGACATAGAATCAATTTTCGTAGACTTGATGTTGAAATGAAATGTGGGAATACTACCCCATTAAAATCATGCCCAGGACGTTAACATGATTGACCTTTCGAGACTATAGTGAAGGTTTCCCCTTAATTTGGGACTGGTTATTGTAGACTTGATGTATGAATGAAATGCGAGAAAACTACTACACAACAATTGTGCCCAGTACATTGACATGAAGGACCTGTCAACATTGTAGTAAGGGTTCTCCTCCTCATCGAATAATACTTTGAAAATGATCTTTGAACGACTCTCCCTCACTTTCATGAATCTTAGAGATGTGATAGCTCGACAAATCCTTCAATGTGTGATGAATAGATCGACAAATAATTTAACAAGTTCATCAAATGTATGAATGATTCCTTCTCGGAGTGAATAAAACCAAATGTGTGCATGGCCTTTAAAAGCAACAAAAAAATACTTGATAAAGGAGCGCACCAGCATGGTTTTGAAGTGATTAATATGTTCAAACAAGTCAGATGCCCCTTCATAAGAATCAATTCTTAAAAACTTAATACTATGTTGGAATAGGATGTTGAAGGACAAACTCAACCAACGAACATGACTCTTGAGAACTATGTCGAGCAGAGAAGAGTTATATTCTTTTGAGGGAACTCTTCTTGCATTAGAGTAATTCATCAAGGATTATGTGAGGTCAAACTAAGTTCTCCACACATGTTAGAGATTTGTTGCCATGCTTGGCTACACGCGATGGATGTGTCGAGCTAGTATTGTGATCTCCTGCGAAGAAACTTTAATATGTGGAGGGGGAGTAAACTGTATACTACTAATTGATGAATTTTGAGTTAGTTGTGCCCTCCAGCATGCACAACCATCGATTGTTGAGCCTTGCATAAAAATCGAAGTAGCTTATTTTGAAACTCATCCATTCTTTGTACACAATCTTTAAGATGTGCAAAAAAGGTTTTTTCGTGAGCAAAATGATGTGTATCATTGAGAAATGAAGCAGAGTCTTGGTGCCCCGGACTTTGAGGCTGTGCCCTATAATAACGAATATTTGAACGAGAAGCTCACATATTTTGTTTGTTAGTCATTGCAAAAAGTGTAGACTTCTATAGACGAGGCTTCGTCTCCCACAAATGACGCTAAATTATTACAGCCAAAAGATTCAAGGAGATAAGAGTGATAATTTAATGTATTAACATTGTACGAAGATTCAACACAAAAAAAATTGAAAAGGAGGAAGAGACCAGAATTTTTTAAGTGGAAAAACCTTGGTAAGAGAAAAAATCACAAGGCCTAGCCTCATCAAAGTAATTCACTGTGTTTGTAAGTACACAGATCCAATTTTCTCATAAATTAGAAAAGATGGAATTATAAAGCTGATAATTATATATATACTACAATAGTTCAACTATAATAATCATAATTAAACTATAACAAAGATAGTTTACCACGAAAATTGCAGTCGGCGACTATAATAATGACAGTTAGCCACAGAAACTTGCAGTTGGAAGCTATCACAGTATTAATCGGCCACAAATATTGTGGTTGATTTTCACACATCCAGATAGTGTTTGGAAGTTGTAATATTGTCAGTTGGGCATAGAGGTTGTAGTTGGTGACAACAACAGTGTTCCTTAGCTGCATATACCGTAGTTTGTGACTGCAATCGTCAATTGACAGCATAGGTCATTGTTGATGACCTTAATAGCATTAGTTGGTAAAAGTTGTAACATTAGTAGTTGTCAACATAGGACGTATTTGGTGACTGCAATAGTGTCAGTTGGCCATAAAATTCATAGTTAAAAACTATAACAGTAGTTTGTTATATTTGTCGTAGTTTATGACAAAAATATCGTCAGTTGACCACATAAGTTATAATTAGAATTTGTAATAGTAGTTGTTCATATAGATTGTAATCGGTGACCGGACCTCTTCTTTCAGAACGGGGTTCCAGTTTTACATTAGACGCTACATTTTTCAGTATTCAACGTAAAGAAAGAAACTAGAGTTAGGTACAATGGTTATTCCCTGGCTACAACAGTCATAAACAGTGGTTGTCCATGGCTGGTGGTCGGAAGTAATAGGTGGTGACAGCCGACAATGGTCGACAATGGTCAGGGACTATAGAGGCTAAATGTTATCACCGAGTTTTTCATAAAACGTTATAAATTACGGTCAAATTTGGGATACAATGTTAGCAAGCAGGGGTCTTCAGCAAAGGAGAGCAAGGGCAACAGGTGGCTAACTAGCAATGGTCGATGATGGTCGGTGGCTACAGATGCAAAAAGTTATCATCGAGTCTTCCATAGAAAGTTATATGTTACGACTATATTTGGCGTACGACTTTAACAAGGTTAGTCGACGCAACTAGCAAAGGAGGTCGCCGATTGTTGGTGACGACCAAGATGGTCGGCAGTTATGGAGTCAAAAGTTATTATTGAGTCTTCAGTTCAAAATAGGCTCTGAAATTTATTTTCTTCTGCATTTTGGTCTTTTGACAAATAACTTCCCCAGCCATCTGATTGAATGACCCACATTGATCCCTCTTAATCACAAGATTTATTTTAATTATCTCAGAAGTTTAACGACCTCAACATGAAGCGAACTTAGGCTTCTTGGATTGCTCTCATCGGGACACTTGATTTGAATTTAAATATGTCAAATTTGGAGTTCATTTTACAGTTCAATGGATAATAAAAAACCTCCAAGTGTGTTTTAATGGCTTGATATGGGTTTAATTGAACTCGACTTGACCTAACTTTAATTGCTCTCATCGAGTCTTCCATAAAAAACTCAGTTTGACTGTAAGCATGCTGAAATTGTGAACTTGGCTGATCTTGAATTTGAATATTGAATGTTTCTTGCTCAAAATTTCCTCGTGATTCGTGTCAGATGAAAAAAAATTATTGATGACGCATCAAGTGTATATTCATAAATCTGCAAACTGCTGCAAATATAACAAAATCTGGAAAACCTCAAATAGACAAAAAATAATAGAATCACATGAAAATGTATAAGCTTCAAAACCATAACAAATTCCACTGCATTGCTAACGAACACCATAAACTTCTATGCTTGTAAAATTGAAATCGATGGTTTTCTTATTGAAGTTTTACAATTGGATGTGATAATATGTTTAATGTTTCACACATTTGAATTTTGTGTTTGATTGACTTGAAATATAAATTCCAAACATAAATCAGCAATCGAAGGATCAAACACTGTTGGCAAGATCCAAATTTTGTGACTTTAGTGGGGCTAACTAAACTAAGGAGATCCCAACCTCAATACATAAAAATGTTCGACAAGAACTGGTCATGCATTGCTAGGAAAAAAACTGCATTTCTATACTAAACGGAGGAAAACCTAAGTTGATGGACTAAAGAAAGGCATGACAGCATGTTTGCCACATCTTGTAAAAAATTAAACAGCGACTACAAAGATAAACATGAGTAAGTTGGTGACTTAAACCTGTGGAATACGATGGGAGCAGATAATCTAATCTTTCAGTGGAAGTTCCAGAACCAGAACAGGAAGGATCCAACAAAATGGCTCGAATCTGCAGTTTACAAATGAGAAAACAGGTTTAAAGCATGCATATCTGCTGGAAAAAGAAAAAATAACGAAAACTTCGCAGGTTTTTCTCTCTGGTTTGCAATTGTACATTTAACAAATATTTCATTTTTATGTTCTTTTAAATGACTACAACAAAATAATCAAATTCTAATGCCCATTAACCCTTACAAATTGGTTATTGCTACGCCATCAATAAATTTTCATCAGTCAACATGAATCTCTATAAATGACATAAATCTTGGAGCAATGTTTTGAGCAAGAAAGGTTCATGCTTCAGTTAAAAATCATCTACAACTATGATTTCAGCAAACTTATATCATTAAAGCATTTAAATGTCTGCAGAATCGAGGAAACCTCTTTGAATCGTTCTATCAAAGTGGTCTAGACTCCTTCCTTATTTACAACCCGAACTCTATAAATAGAGTCCTACCATTAACATGTGACACATATGTTCTCATTGACCCTCAACATGTCATCAAAAGATTTTATTTAGAAGCTAATTACATTAGATTACTCTCACATCATTCATATCATATCAATAGCCTCTTGATGCATATTTTAAAATTTCGCTCATATTTGGCTTGCTCTATGAAACTTCGTATCACTCCTATTTTGATTTTATTTCCATGACTTTAATTGCACTAAATCATCCCAGTCTACCTAACTATCTTTGGCCTATAGATTTGGAAAGACTTTACAAGTAGACATTTAGATAGCTCATCTTACTAGGCCCAGTAGCTTTAAGAGTCTAGGTGGAACTAGACATGACAACCCTTTTTCATAGTGTGTGAATTGAGCCTATGTCGTTTGGATGCTGGCAGAAGGTGGAATAAAAATATTCCATCTAAATGCCCATCTTGTTATATTTTTTAGCAAAAAATCTCTAAATATTTCAAAGCTCGCCTTAAGGAGGGAAATCTTAAATTTCTTACATACGACCTTCCACTTGATACTCAAAATGTTCCTCATAACCCTTTTGTGGAAGATCCCCCTCATATGTTCAAGTTTGTTCCCAAAATCTGAAGCCAATATCAAATTCTCTCCTAGGGATAATGGCTGATACTCCAAATAACCCTTTGGTGTTGTCAAATACATCAACTATTGATATAATCACCCATAATATTCCACAAGTTCTTGAAATCTATCAATCTTATTCCATTTATAAACAAAATAAATGATCATCATTCATCACAACAAATTTCAGATTCTGATTGGAACATTCAAAGTATCAACTTTTTATTTAATAAGAGGCTCCATGTTCTTTATGCCATGAGAGCTAGATAATAAAAGGCTCCATGTTCTTTATGCCATAAGAGCTAGAAATCAGAAGAAAATTTATCTAAAACATACTATTTTCACAAGGCTTCAAACTAGACGAATCAAATGAATATTTTTGTAAATGTTTTGGTATTATTATAATTTTCTTTATGCACTTGACATTTTGCAGTAAATTCCCATATTGCATTCACATCATAATCTAATTTATCCAGTTAGCTTTAAAAAAAAATTAAATATAGCATAATTATCCTTAATTTAGGTCACACATATAAATAAAACTTCATACTTATCTTAAAAGTTATTTTTCTTTAAATAGGATTGCTTGTATAGACATCTCATTGGTGATCAATTGATGAATGAATTGTTGACGTGCAAAACTATAAGTTCTCTTCTCTCTCTAATTTAATTCAAGTTATGTCTGTGTACATCCATTCATCTTCCTCTTTCTTTTTCTTCTATAACTCTTTGCAAATCTTTCTCCATTGATTTGCCATTAGATCATGTAATATTTTTCACCAATAATTATTGGATTCGTATTTCCAAGGTGTAAAGTTTATTTTCAAAAAGTCATGCCATAACCAACTCCACTTCATCACCATGCAAAATAAATAAATAAATCCCAAATCCACTAAATCTTGTCATTTCACACTCTATAGCAAAACCCCTCATTCATCATAATTTCCACTCCAATCCCACATCCTCACACCAAACCCAACCCAAACCATAACCAGCACAAACCACAATCCTAACCTTCCTCAGCTCAAAGAAATCCCAAATCACATAACCTCTCACAAAAAATAATCCTATAACCCTTGGCATATTCTCCCACATTGACTATACATTTTTTCTGATCCTTGTAAATTCCATAATTTCAGCCCAAACGCCATAAACTTCTCGTGCGCTATAGATCACATCAAATAATTCATCGTATTCTACTCATCTTCCTCACAGCAATACACAATTCTTACACGCAATCTCACTAATTTGCATCTCCCCTCATCAACTACAAGCAGAAATCCAACATGACTCAGCCTCATAACTCTTCCATACACCTCTTTCATCCGTTCTTTCTACTATAATTACCATTAAAAGACACTTCCAAGAGCTTTTAGAACACTTTGTCAGTAAAGAGCTCTAATAGTGTCAAATGGTCTCCTTGTCGGCCAAAACAAAGGCAACCATAGCCTTCCATCAATCCAATCAACTGCCAAACTTTTGTCTCACACCGAGCATTGACATCCATACCAAAAATCTTAAATTCCTAACAATTAACCAAAGCTTTCACCAACAACCTCCTCAAACGATCCTTTAAATGCAAGGCAATTTGGTTCTTTCTCAATTGTCCACAACTACCATCCAGGAAGAAAAAATTCCCCACAACGCTTTGTTGCACCGTTCCCTCTCAAACACAACAATTGGCCTTATTGAATAGGTAAAGCGAGAAGGTCTTACTATAGAACTCTCTTATAATAAAGAAGCTCCATCTCTCAAATTTCAATAACATCATATTATTATACACAAAAAAAAACATATTATGAAATTCATCTTTAGCATTCTCATCTGGTTATTCTTGTAGATATTGATCTTATCTTTCAAATCTCCTCACGCGGATGAAAATGACATTGATCCTTGTTTTCAAACTAGAATTCATGTACTGACTATGATTATGAAGACCAGAAACTCTAGATTACATAAATCATCTTTTTATGTTTACAACCATGATAAGCTATACCATTTTCAAAGGTTTTAAAAACCTCCTCTACATCTTCAAAGAAAACTTTTCCCTCCATTTTCATGCAATCCATTATAGGATCCACATGTTCCTTTAGCCCCACAAAAAATAAAACTTTATCAAATTCAACATGTCTCATAATTGTATGATCATTCTCTCTATGATGACAGTCAATATGAAAATATGAATGATGACAAACATGTTGCTAATGCTGAAATGGATTGTGTGAGTAACACGAGCCACCAAAAACCAGAGTATAATATTAGAACTTGGTCGAATCTGAGCTAACGCCGGAGATTAAGGCAAAACTCAAGGGTTTGAGCCCAAGAATGTTTGAGTAGCATTTTGAGCAGCTTCATTGTTGTATAATGTTGAGATACCTTTAGATAAACCAAAGTTTAAAATTGAACTTTCCCAACTTTTTGTAGGGCGGCTTGGCTCAATCACTTGTCACTAAATCTTAAGATATATGCTACATTATATGATTATTGTTTACATCAAACACACTAACCAAAGACAGAGTTGTGCCATCACTGCAACCACCATCACTTATTCCATTTTGAGTCTACATTACAGATATGTCAAAGATGTATAAAGTTTACAGTCGTCCAATGCTCAAGAATCACTCTTTCGACTTTTTGATGGGGTTACTCCTGTATTGCATGACTTCCTCTTCCATTTAATGATATATATTGTGCCATCTTCTCCATCTTTGATGCCACCTATAAAATCTTTGAAAAATAGTTCTTGGAGAACCAACTCAATTGATGCAACACAACAAAGATTTGTTATACATTCAACTTATTTAGTATGTAAAATCAGTTTCTCATAGTCCAATCACAATGAATCAAACAAGGCGACAAAGCAACCCAACCAAAATTGTGAAGGCTTTAGACCCCTCATCAATTTAAACTGAATTCTTTCCTCACCTTTAATTTTTATTTTTTAGTTATATTAAACGAAAAAATAAGCATAATATCATTATTATATTAGGTGATACAATAAAGCATAATTCTTCGTTTATCTCAGGGTTATTTTTTCTTAAAAAACAAGATTTCTTTTATGGACATTACATTATTGATTAATTAATTAATGAATTACGAATGAGGCTCGTTATAAGTGCTCTTCTCTATCAATTTATCCAAGTTGTGAGAACAAAATTTTCCTTCATCTTCTATCTAAATTTCACAAGTTGGTTACCGTAATTTTCTCCATCATAAATTAATCCAAAAGAAATGAAATGATTATTTAAAAAAAATAAAAATAAAGGTAAGGCTCCATTTCAAGGTGAGATACCAATTAAGACTTTAGAGTTGCCAGAAATAATGAGGTAGTCAGCAAATTTTTTCAAAAAATTTAAAAGACCAAGAAAAACAGGATCTTCAAATGGTCTTACTGATTTCGAAAAATTATAAAATTAAGTATCGAATTAGTTTCTATAGTGAGAAACTAGTAAGAAAAGATGTGTCAAAAATATATTGAAGTTCATATAACTATGTATGATAGAATAGTTATTTGACCTAAAATAATTGTGATGATAGATGATGGTAAAGATGATGATGAGGACCAACACTAGTACTAAAGTACTAACCAATGCATTTCAATTAATAAGTTAAATGAAGAATTAACAACGAGATTGTATCTTTTTGCATTTGCTATAGAGATTCTTACAAAAAATAATTAAAATGAGATACCTTAGTGCATTCTATCTAAAAATCAAAATATGTTGTCAAATTAAACCTCATTCAGAGTAGGTAAAGTAGAAATAGTAGATAGAGTCAAGAATAGTAAAAAAATTGAATAAATGAAATGAATTCATTAATACCCACAAAATTAATAATTAGCAATCAATATAAATAGATGCAAGTTAAACTATCTTGGATCAATCACTCAAAAGTATGGGGATAAGGACAGGCATAACTTGTAGAGTTAGTATTGATGGATTTAAAATGGGAAAATTATTTTAAGAGTACGCAGTGGCACAAAATAATCTATATTGATACTTTAAAATAAATTACATCAAATAATCATTAGACTATATTATTTGTCCCTAATGGCCAGGAAACAAAAAAAAATGTTACTAGCCAGGTCGTGCATCATAAAATAATGTGATAAAATAAAACTAATAGAGCGAAAAAGGGCTAATTTTAAGAGAGATTATTGGCAAAATAGCTATTGGAAATAAATTAGTAGAAACTAGTTTTAGGTGGCTAGGGCATGTGTGATAGAGTAGAAATAATATCAATAGAATTAGTGAATACAAATTGTAAAATGTTATGAAAGAAAAGAGATGGACAAGAGCTACCATGACTAAAAATTGTACAAAATAATGCACGTAATGGAGTTAATGTCTAATATGAAACATATATGCATGGAGGATAGCTCCAAGCAGATCCGAAATAGTTCAGATAAGGATAAATAATGCCAAGAATGAAGCAGATTATAGTGAGGATAATACATCGATTTAGCATCTGTTCATTCACAATGTAAAGTGTTAACTTTTATCCATTCAGCTCTCATAAAAATGCCCAAGTGCGAAGAAAAAATCATGAAGACTTCCAACAATGCCTACAGGATAATAATGATAAACTTTGTCCTAAGATGGTTAAAAAAGTACCATAATTTAACAACATGATGTATCATAAATGCATAAAAAAAAGTTCTATGAAAATGATTGCATTAAACAAATAAAAGTTTCTGAACTGGTTGACCATTTTGTTGTAGAAACATTGCAACAATATAAATAGCTTTCGAACTAACATAAATGGTTGCCATTAAACCAAACTGAAGCACTACTGAATACCTTTGAAAACGAGGGTTCACTATCATTAATATCCAAAAAATCACGATGAATAATTTCTATATCTGCAAATCAAGTTAAGTCATACAATATGCTTACACAAGCACATACATACAAGAAATTCTAAAAAATAATAAATCATGCAGACATTAATAAATTATTTTCATTGCCATGCCTTTCTGCTATAAGATTCAGCCATCCTTGGATGTAATAGACTTTAGTGCAACCCACTAATCAAGAAAAATATCATAAGAATCGAGATCATCAAAGCCTTTTCCTTTCTAGCGATAAGGGAAAAACAACAAAGTAATGAAGCCTACAAATCTTATATCATGTCATATACTTTAAAGCGTCCAGCGTACATATTAGCCAAATAGAGCTAGCCATATCCTTTGTAAGGTATAGACCACTATGAGTATTTTTCCTTCATACATTTAAGCGATCCTACACAAAATCAAGTGAGAATTTAATAAATTTGCCAGATGTGGGTTCAAGAAGGATCAAAAAGACGAAATGCTATATTCAAATCACCGCTCACAATTATCCCAAAACCATGAACCTTTCAATCATTCCATCGGGTTAACACATTGAATTTATGTAATGATTTTGCAGCAAAATACCAACTCAGAAGCATGTCTTTCGGCACAGCGGTATCCAGAAAAGAATTATACGGTCAAACTCAAACATAAGAAAATTTCAATGGAAGGATACCAGTACAACCAAACTATATAATAACTAATTCATATAAAATAAAATTAAAAAAAAAAAATTGTGGATACTAAGTGCCCCTGACCGTTTGATAGTATCATCCAAGTGTATGAGCCTTTTCTTGTTAATTTCACATGCTATTATTTTTCCCTTGCCTTTCATGAGTGCAGCGAGGTGAGAAGTTTTGTTTCCAGGAGCAGCGCAAGCATCAAGAACCTACACAACCAAAAAGAGGAGAATATCAAAATGATTCCAGGACTATTTGTATATGAACTTTTTAGTCCCAGATATTGAATATGTTCAATTTAGTCTCTTGAACATCAAATATATGATCAAAAAATAATTTTTCTGTAAGATCATTTTAAATCAAATTTGAAGATTCAGGGTACTATTTTGGATTAAAGTTGAGGAGCCCAAGAATTAAATTAGACACATTGGATAATAAGGGATTAAAATAACCATTCATAAATAATCCAAAGATCATTTTTGACCTTTTTTTCCAAATCAGAAAAGAAAGAGTTGGTAAAAATATAAAATGGTGCAAAAAACAACTAAACTAATTAAAGAAATGAATAAAACTTGCATTATCAAAACATTAAGCTAATTTTTGCTGGCATCTTAAAGTACAATTTGTAAATAAAGTTAATTTCATGAATAAAATTGCATAAAATTTATCTGTATCCAGATGTCCAGCTATATATGATTAGGTTACATAACATCATCTTTGGAAACATAGAAACAAAATGGAACTTAAAGCATATGCTAAAGAGGCATTCAATTCTACTTCAGATGAGAACTGATTATACTGTAGGTTACATAACATCAATTTATCAACAAAGGAAACATAGAAAACAAGAATAAGAAATATCACAACTATGACAAGCAGACCTTCCATCCTGGTTTTGGGCATAAGGCGACAGCCACCATAGAACTTGCCTTCCCCTGGAAAATAAAAAGAAATATTAGCAATTGAATGTAAAAAAGAACCAGGAATCTGAAGCGCTGAATATCAATTTATATGCTTAATGATTAACTATGTTCCATGATCTAAGGCGCATTAATGTAAGATGCATTAGACAATGTTCTTTAATTTTTATTTTAAAATATAACTGTTAATTTTATCTTATGGAAAATCAAACTTGAGAGGCATTAGCATCAAACTCATTTATTGCATTTTTACCGATTTTCTGAACTGTATTTCACTCAAGTACCTGTGGATATCCATACTTCACGTTAAATACAGGTAGAAGAAGATATTTTTGGGTATGACCGATGCAGTTCTATGTTATTGCAAGTAATTTGACTAAAAGATGCAACCAACAGCGTATTCTATGTAAAATTATCATACATCTTATGTAATACAAATTGTTCCCCGATCTCAAGGTGTTACCTTTCATCCATCACCTTGGAACAATGAAAGGGCATTGTCTCCATAGTAAACATCGTCCAACCATACAGAGATGAGGCAAGTGACATTACAAGAAATTGGCATCTTAGACAAAAATCATTACGAAGAACCATGAATGTTCATATTTGACATAAAATCAAATTTTAACTATGCCTCTCCGTGACAGCTTCCTCGATAGGCCCGTGGTTTGAATTTGAAACAGACATAAAAATAGTAGACCATTAATATATCTATACTTGATAAAATTAAGGTTGCCAATGCACAAATTGGAAGGCATCATGCAGAAGGGTTTTGGCTTTAAAACGTGAAGTGCAAACAAAGCACATACTCAGTTACTTAAAGAATACATCATTGAAAATAATAGCATTATAGAGTAAAGGCAAGATGTTAAATTGGAGAAGTGGCAGTTTTGCATGATAAGAGAGTATAATAAGGATTAAATGTAAATTCTAGGAATAAAGTTGTATGGATCTGAAGGCCTTAAAAAATCATTGATATCTAAAATGAGTGTGAAGAAAATGCAAATGCAAGATGGATGTATGGCAAAACTACGAAGAATGAACTTAGAAATGAATATATTTGAGAAAAGCCTAAGCAATGTGGCCAAGAAAAAGCCCTAAAGTGATGATAACGTATACAATGAATGGTAAAAAATGTACCCATTAGACAAGTTGATAAAATCACTCTCAAAGAATCAAGAAGGTATAAAGGCTAAATCTAAAATTATATAGATAGAGATTATTGAAAATGATTTATGAAGTATAATTTTAACATCTCAAATAGCACTTAACATGAAAGAATGCAAAATAAAAATTAATAGCATGGGCCGAGTTAACGCCAAGGCTAATGTTGATGATGCTATTTAAAAACCCTCAAATAAATCAAACTTATGAAAATATAATAAGGCATTTTAAGTCAAATATAAGCAAAAAAAATTTTTTACTATCACCAACTAGTAATAAATAGGTCACAAACAGTGCCATGAGCAATGCACAATCTTGGTCCATCTTTGACATGGCCTTCTTCAATTGATACAAAGTGGAGCACAAGCAACATGTTCTCTGCAAAGTAACTAAGGGTTGTTTGGGGCAACTGTAACTTACTAATAAGGTGTTGCGCAGAAGCTGCTGCTGCGGATAAGCCGATTATCTGTTTGTTTTTTGCAGTTTGAAAACAACTATGTTGCAGTTGTTTCTAGACAAATGAGCATACTCATGTATTGTAATGTTGTTTGCAACAAAATTATTTATAACAATATATTTCATACTTGAAAGCAAAAATTCATAATACAATATTATAAAATAAAGATAGATATCTCAGTAAATAGTGAATAACATTACTATTAAAATAACAATTAATAATAAGATAACATTATTTTTAAAATGCAAATGGTGTATGTCATGAGATAAGTCGTCATCTAGAGAAACTCTCTATGACCGATCACTCTTAGCGGTATAATCTTCCAGCCCATCTAACCACCTAAAATAATAATAATTTTATGTGATTCTCCTTGAACACCCGTAAAACTGTCTCTTGCAGCTATGTGGCTGCCGCGAAGTAAGCAGAGAATATTGTAGTCCGCAGCACCAGCACAATCCTATGGAGGTACCGGAAACTCTCGAACTCGTATTTCCTAAAGGCTTAAAAACACATATCCTTAGATACTAGCAAAAATTAATAACATAAAAAATTATTTAAATTTTTATGCAGTTGTGTGGTTTCAGAGAATTCAGTATCTAATCCAACAAATTTGTCACTGCAATAAAACAACAAACCTTATAAAAAAGAGTTATTGGTTGTCTTCAACCCATGTAATACTGAGTTCGTGTGTGTCACATATGCATATCACCAAAAAAAGTCATCCAGTAAAACCTCAAACCATAACACTTAAAAAGAAGAGAAACTTACTTGTCTTTATTTGGATTTCACATGTGATAACCAACAGCGACATACATGTCATCTAGCAGAACCCATAAGAGCACATAATCAAATGGTTTTTGTCTCTTTATCCCACATTACAGATGATTTGGCTTCTTTTGTCTTAACCATTGTATTACTAACATAAAAAAAAACTAATCAACATAAATACGAATGTCACAATCACAACTCAAAATAAAATAGAAATGTCACAATAACATCACCAATGCCCCTCCACACTACACCACCTACACATCAACACTGCCACCACCTCCACACATCATCACATCAAGACACCAACATATCCACAACACCATTACCATCACCTCCATACATCAACACATCAAGACACCAATATATCCACAGCACCATTACCATCACCTCCACCCACCACACATTGACGACACCAACACATCCACAACACCACTAGCACCACCTCCACACAAACCACCACTACCACCACCTCTACACATCCACCAACATATCCTTCAACGCAAACACAACCACACACCAACCACCATCTCCACAAACAAACCAGCCTGCACCACTACCTCAAAATCTACATAAACAAATTCACACAGTAACACCTCCACATGCAGCACCACCACCTCCTCCTCCACACACCAACACATCCACAACATCATTGTCATCACCTTCACTCATAAATATATGGCTCATACACATTCCAAACAACGCATTTATATTTCCAAACGATTGTGAGTGCAATCAACACCGCCACAAGAACATAATAGAGCAAACAGAAAACCATATTCTCACTCCATTCTCCTTTCCTTTTTTTTTTGCCTTTTTTTCCTTAATTCTCACTATAAAGACAAAATTCACCAGAAAAACACCCCCACATATTCAAAATATACACAACAATCGAAACGATGATTTCTGCAAAAATTCAGACCAATTTTCACATTCAAAAACAATAATTGAATAGAGAAAAGCCAGAGCAAAATCGTAACTGCTTTGAATGTTAAGTATGCAAATATTCCAGAATGGAAAATGAAAGTGCAAGTCATAGGGTCTATTCAGAGCAAAGCTCACGAACCGCACAAGAAAAAGAAGAGAATACCAAAATCCACCAAAGGTACCATAAACCCTCAAGCTCATATTTCCTAAAAACTTAAAAATACAAACTCTTAGACATAGCACTAGTAAAAAATAATAACAAAAGTAATTAGTTAGAGTTTTATACAGTTATGAAGTCTCAGAGAACTCGGTATGTAAACCAACTAATCTGTACAATAAGACAACAGACATTATAAAAAAAGAGTTCTTGAATGTCTTTAACCCACGTAATACCAAGCTTGTCTGTGTCATATATACACATCACCAAAAAAGATCATCCAAAAAAACCTCAAAAACCATAGCACCGAAAAAAAAGAACTTGGTTGCCTTCATTAAGATTTTATATGTGAAACCAACCAATAACGGCAAAAATGGCATCTAGAAGAATCTATTAGGTCAATCGCCTCATAATAGACCTCCAAAAATCACAAAAAGAAAAAAATAAAAAAAACGCAAAAGGAAAAAAACATATACAACTTGCATTAAAAAAACGAACGCAGAAAATATTAAATGCATAAGAAACAGAATTATACATGAACTGAATAAAAAATCAATACAAAAAACAATGAATTTCTTTAACAACCAAGACAAGTAACAGTAATAAAAAGTAACATTCCCTTCAATCACCCTTCAACTATTTCATATGTAATTCGTTCACTTAACTCTGTCATCCCGATTGCACATTCCCCATCTTGAGTGCAAGTCTCGGGAACATCATTTTCTACCTGTGACAAAGACTATCCAAATCGATACTCATATGCCTCAACAGGCACATATGCATGATCCTCATCTGCCCTACGGAGTCAATTTGTTGCAGGAAAGATGTTTCAAAATATAATTGAGAGTGATCGTGTCAATCACAATCTGTGCCTGTGTGCGAAACAGGTAAGTTAGCACATTACGAAGTATAATCATTTCTTCTTCCAAACACCATAAGTCATCTCAATGACACCGTGTAAGGAGTGTTTTTTGTTGAACATTTCTTTTCTGACCCGGGTGATATTGCTGGCTCGCTCATAATCAGATATGTGGTATCTCGTATCAGGATAGAGCTTCAGATACCCTCGCTGCAACGAAAACCCAGCATCGACCAAATAATATTTACCTTGTGTTTATAGAATGATTAGCGTTGAAGTAAAAAAAAAGGGACGAGCTCAGTCTCAAGCAACCTGCGGGTGGATATGAGAAGTTGTACATCATATTCTGCATTGCAGATTTGAAAATTCAACTGTCATGTGCAATGCCCCCTCAACTGGACATGATAAAAGTGAGACACATGATGAAGTCGTATATGGTCATGACATTCTGCGTCGGTGACATACAACGATCGATGAATACAATCTTCTCATTATTTGGAACACGTGCATTCACGTGTGTTCCATCGATTGCTTCAATACAATTCTAACAAGATAACAAAAGATTTTATAATTATTATATTCATATGAAAAGTGAATATGCTAAAAGGAGAAATTACCTAAAAGTAAAGCATATACAGCGCATCGTGCAAAATCTCCGTGGGAGTTCATTCGAATGTAGGATCGGTTGGCTTGTGATGAAATACTGATAAGTGCATTCAACCCTATCAAGAAATACTTGCAAATTATCTCGGAAGAGTGTTGAAAAAAATATGAAATGTCTAGAGTAAATGTCCAACAAGAATCTAGTGAAAAATGTCCAACAAGAATCTAGTGAAAAATGTCCCTCAAGCATCAATATTCACATGAAAATGACGTAGGTAATTCACCCTAAAGTCAGCGGTCATTATCATGAAAAACTCTCTCCGGGTCGGATCTTCAAACAACTTCATAGAGAACAGATATAGCGACATGTTCTCGTAAATTTCTAAAGTTGCCTCCAGAATTCACATAACATGTTGGACAGATTATGCTTGTGGTAGGCCAGGGTGATTGGTGCATGAAGTCACCGACTATGATATTTGACTTCTAATGAAAGCAGCTCCCTATTTTTTCTTCTTGTCAACCCTGTGTCACTTTGATTGGCTAATGATTCAACCATATTGCGGTTCGGACTGAGGCTTTCATTAAAATCAATTGTTTGGCCAGCTGTCAAATTTGCAGGCATGACACCAAATCCCGCCTCACTGAGGGCGCATGCATTGTTGTCTGTGACCACGACACTACTAAACATACGATATAACTTCTCTTTCAGCTCAGGATAGATGCTACTGCTTTTAATTTTTTTAGCGGCTGACACCGCCTACAAATTCAATTGACTTGTTGATGGACAGGAAAAAAAAATTCAAATGAACAAAAGCAATGGACGTTTAAAAAATGCTCACCGTCAGCCTCTTTGTCCATCGCTCCTCGGAAGCAACAATTAATTGTATTATCAGATCCCAACCCAAGCCCGTGATTCGCTTCAAATCCTTTCTGATTTTCCAATTCTTTTTCAGTTGATCCCACTTATTTTTCAAATGCACATATCGTACTCTCTACTTGTAATTTTCTTAAATTTTTTATGATATTTTGTCATCCCTCCTTATTGAAATATGTTGTCGGCCTATTTCCCTTCTCGAACTCCTTGAGACATAGGCCGCAATAATCATTTTGATATCCTTATCTCACATTGCAGATAATTCAACCTCTTTGGTCTTATCCATTAGATATACGATCATGAAAAAAACTAAGCAAAATAAACATTTCTCAAAAAAAAAATGTTCAACACAGCTTAGAGAGAAAAAATGGCACAATAGCATCACCACTGCTCCACACCACACCACCACTACACTTACACATAACCGCTACCACCAACTCCACATACACAACAATACTACAAACATCTTCACACACTCAACACATCTACAACACTACTACCTCTACACACCAACTACGCACACCAACGGACTAACCAACACTTATAACCACACAATCACCACCTCCAAACACATCCACAACCACACCAAAAATACACACCACCACCTCACTCACACACAAACGCATCCACCATCACCAACACAACCACAACCACACGGATATCTAATCAACACCTCCAAACACATCCACCTCACCCACACACAAACACCTCCAAACACCACCACCTCCAAACACATCCACCTCACCCACACACAAACACCTACAAACACCACCACCTCCACCTCCACATCCATGCATCAACCATCACCACCACATCGACGTCCTTCAACACAAACACATCCAGCCCAATATCCACCACATAAATAGCATAAGCCAACATTAACCAAATGTACATAATCTGCCATCAACCGAAAGGCATCTCTTTGCACGTGATTACAAACCATTGAGCGTGTATTCAAAATCAATATTGATTTCACCAATCAAGAATGTAGAAGAGCAAGCATAAAGTCGAAATCCAACATCAACTGAAAACCAAAACTATTTTCAAGTCATCGCACGTGGGATTCCCAAAAATCCCAAAATCCAACATTAACCTAAAACCAATTAACCATATACAAATGTCAAATCAAAAACCACAAAATTCTCGAGCACAATGGGCATTAACCAACATAAAGGGGAGCCAACACACAGAGAAAACCACCAAATTCTCAAGCATGAAACCTTTTGCAAAATCAATAGCCACCTAATAGTTAGGGTACAGATTACCCTGCACAAAAAGGAACCACCGCACAAAGGAACCACCGCAAAGAGAAAACCATGAAAATCTCGGTCATATACGCATTTCCAAATGCAAAAACAATAGAATAGTTAAATTAAAGAATACCCAACAAGGAGCACCACAACACAGAGAAACCACAACACAGAGAAACCATAACACAGAAGAACCACAACACAAAGAAACCACATCACAGATAAACCACCACACAGAGAAACCACAACACCGAGGAACCACCGCACTCACAAACCACCGCACTCATAAGGAGCCGCAGAGTAGATAAAGAAAATAGATAAGAGAACTCACTGAGAGAGACAACCCTATCCGTGAGGCTGTCCCGAACAAGGCCTAAGTAAAAACTTCATCATTTTCATTGCTTCAACTGCATTTCATGCTTTTAGCCCACCATTTTGTAAAGCACTACACAACATTATCACTCCCATCTATACCACATTTACAATACATGCTTCATTGCACTCTTACAACTACGGTTCAAATAACTATGCCAAAAAATAAGCCAAAAAATTCTACAAATTGTAATCTAGAAACAATTAAATCTATATTACATTAGATAGATAGCAAATCCAAGTAACTCGAAGGAAAAACGATATTCATATGGAATCAAATCGAAAATAATTATTCATTTTCATACCAAGAATTTTTAACTCAAAAGGTAGCACATGAAAGTCTAAAATATCTTATAGGCAAACAAAAATATGTTAAAACAATTAAGTGCTTAGATTGTATTTAGTGAAAGCAATTTTAAAACTGAAAAAACCTCCTCCAAACACCTTCCATTACTCATAATTATGCACGATCGTCCATCCATGGTCATGCACGGAGATGGTCCTTGTTTCCAGTGATGGCCGCAGCTACATCCATAGCTGGGGCATTGAGTGGCATCGTCCGCATAAGCTATTCGTGTGATGATATTAGACACCTTGTGTCGCCTGCATCTAAGGTGTCATATGGTGACATCATCATAGAGCCTTTAACATGAGCTAGCATGCACAGTGAAGTTCAACATGTGGATTGCTCCGTGCGTCCTAATGTTGTTCGTCTTCACTCCCATGCTACAAAGGTGAGGGGATGATACAAGGCTCCTTTAGGCGAGTTGATGCCGATTTCATTTCTTGAAACTATGACGAAATGCCTGTAGTAGCTCTAGAAGTTGTTGAACAAAAACATAGACTAGATCGAAAATGTAACTTTAGTTAAGAAAACTTCAAGTAGAATGCAACTAGATATCGAGTAACAAGTTATAGCCAAAGTGAAGAAATTAATAGATGCTTATTTTGATTGTGAAGAGCCATACTTCACTTGGTTAGCCACTGCAGTCCTATTGAAGAAGAAAAATGGTTGGATCTAGGCTTGTGATGGTTTCAGAAATTTCAATAATGCATGCCCAAAGGAGAAATTTTTGTTGTCGACTCTAGAGTTCATGTTGAATATTGCAACATCTAATTCAAAATTCTCATTCATTAATTGATCATCAGATCAAAATTTTGCCAGAAGATGAATAATTTACAAACCTAACAGTGATGCCCTTTGGACTTAAAATGTTTGTGCGGCCTAGTAGTAGGCAATAACAAGGATATTCAATGAATTCATTGAAAATCAGGTTGAGTGTGATATGAATGACTTATTCATTAAGATATAGAAAAGGATGACCTTTTACCTGATTTGAGCATTGTCTTTAAATAGCTGTGACAAATCAACGTCGACGTCGACGCACCTTCTCATAGCGTCAGCATCAAATCCATTATCTACCTCTCTAGTTCCTAAAGCAACCCACTTCGGGCCTTCCTCTTATCTCTCATTAGTGAAACATTTTGGCCTCTCTTTCACATTCGTTGTTGTGCACAATTTCTTCCGTTAATCTTTGTTAAAGGATCTTATATACTTCATATCCCATCAAGATCGCTTTGTATCGAAACTCCTACTGCGATGATTTCTCCCAAGGACTTGGTTGACCAACCAGTGAGGTCGTAATCACCTCCCCTTGTGACCGCTAATGCTTTGGAGGCTACTCCTCTTCCTTCATCCGTAGCGATTGAGGATGCTCCATCTCAGCCTCTGCACACATTTGCAAATGTTGTTCATGATTTGAATGTTTTGGATGTTTCAACTCCCCACTCAACAATTTTCCATTATTCTCCAACCTTCATCATTTCAGGCCAAGCCTACTCTTCTCTTTTCTGATAAGGAGAGTTTAATGCTTGTTAGGCCTATTGTACCCACTACTTGGCCAATGTTCTATGAATACTAGCATAATTTACAATTTTGTCTTTGATTTACAACCTTTAAGTTACTATTTTATTAGGCTCATTGATCCTCAGCATGTCATCATAAGATTTTCTTTAAAAGCAGGTTACATTACTCTTTTCACAACATTTCAACTAAATTAATCTCTCGTAATGCATATGTTAAAATAATCCTCCCATTTTGATGGCTCCAAAGAAGCTCCCATAACTGCAATATAGATCTCATTTCCACAGCTTCGCCTTCACTGTTTCAACCATTCTACATTTTTCTCCTTCATTTCAATATTTAAAAAACTTGAAGCGAACAACTGATTGTTTAGGTCCTCTTTGAACTCGTTTGTTTAGGTGGAAACTGCAACAACTGATTGTTCCAATACCATAAAGAAACTGCAACAACTGATTGTTTAGGTCCTCTTTGCTAGAGTCCGGATAGAATTCAACTTATTGCTCCATACCATAAAGAGGTGTGGCTTGGGTTTTCATCATTAATGTAAGGCTAGATGGAATTTAAAAATATTTCATCACACTGCTCCTCTTGCCATATTTTTTAATAAAATTTTCTCATTGCTAAAAGGCTCATCTCAAGCTGAGAAATTCTCAAGTTCAGCTACAATACCTTCAACCTGATGACCACTTGGCAGAATATGACCCTTTCTCCTATTCAAGTATATTCCCAAAGTTGAAGCGAAGTTTAATTTTTATTAAAAATCAAAGAAAACATCCTCCTGACACCACCCACTACCACGGTCACTCCCTCCCTCACATTAAGGAGTTTAGTGTCATACGGTGAAATCAATTTTCACGCAAAAAATATTCTAACACTGATCTTGGGGTGTAAATGAGCTAAGCTTGAGCGAGTCTGGTATCTGTTTGTGTTCGGTTTGTTCGAAAAAAAAAATTTGTTTGAAATTAGCTCTTCTTTGAAATAACTCATGAATAGGATGTTGATGTTTGGATCAATTTGAACTGGTTTGTTTGTTTGTTACTCGTGTTCAACTTTAAATTCATTGGAATAGTTCAAAAAATAAAAAAAATTTGACATTTGTTAAAATATAACCTAATAAATAAATATAAAAATGCTATAATAATTATTAATTAATTGATTAATTCAAGTCAAAATGAGCCAAACATGATCAAGCAAATCAATATTCGTTTTACTTGGTTTGCAGCTCCTTTGTTCCCTATTTCTCCTATTGTGGCAGAAGCTAACGCTATAGTGAAGGCTTTATGAGTGTCAAAATGTTGTGGATGGAATCATATACAGGTGGCAATGGATTCTTTGTTATTATGGAAATGTTGCTCTTTGAAAATTGAGTTTCCGTTGACTATTATGTTACATATGAAGAAGATTTTTTCTCTGAGTTCAGTTTTACATATTTCTTCGTCAAATATTCGTAAAGAAGGTAATAAATCTACATATTGGGCGGCTAAATTGGGTTGTTATATTCAGAAATTTTTTGTCTCTAATACTTTGCCAAATAAACTTTATGTTCTTCTACATAGAGATAGGATTAATATTCCTTCTATTAAATTGGTTCCACCTTCTTTTTGATTTGTTGTGTGAGTTGCATTGTTCGGTGACAATTCCAAGGGTGTAGCTGGAACCTCCAACCGGTTTTTGTAGTTTTTGTTGATATTAATAAAATTCTAGGGGTTGTATGAAAAAAAAATGATCGAGCAAATCAAACACAAGTTACATAGCGAGTCGACATGAGTTGTTTACAAATGAGGAGATTTCCTGACATGCATAGAAAACATCTAAAGCCATCCACTACCCGATCGGTCCTTTCCTCTCACATTAAAGGGTTTAGTGTCATACAGTGACAATAATTTTCAAACAAAAAATCCTCCAACACTATTAGGGGTGTAAGTGAACTAAGCTTGAGCGAGTCCGATATTTGTTCGTGTTTGAATTGTTCGAAAAAAAAAAATTTGTTCTAAATTAGCTCATCTTTGAAATAGCTCATGAATAACATGTTCGTGTTTGGCTAGATTTGAATTCATTTGTTTATTTGCAACTCATGCTGAGCTTTACTTTCGCTCGAATGGTTAAAAAAATTATAAAATTTAAACATTTTTTTTTTATAATAAGATCTATAAAATCAATATACAAATGTTATAATAAATATAAATTAATTTACTTTAGCCAAAATGAGTCAATCATGATAAAGTGAATCAAACATGAGTTACATAGTGAGCCAGCCAACATGAGCTGTTTGCAAACGATGAGCTTTCTTGACATGCATAGATACCATCTATTGTCCCCCCCTCTCTCTCTCTCTCTTTCTCTCTCCTAACACAATCCAGCACCACCATCTTCTCCCTCACACTCCTCCCTCTCCCTTTTATATACACCGGTCGATACTTTCTTGTTTACCACGCTTATATTATTGTTTGTGGATACTTGTGGCTAATTCCTCCTTCCAATTTTTACTTGCACCAATGGATGCTTTTGGCCAGTTCATGCTTTTTTATTCCTATATTGCTTACATAAACATCTTAAGACTTGACGTGCAGTATTTCAACGTCGTCGATGGATGCATAAACATTTTTTGAAGACTAGCATACATTGAAAAAGAAAATGTACACAAAAACTATGGGAATATCACTCAACCAAAGAATAGAAAAGAAATAACTAACTTGAAGAAACAAGCTTCCATCCAAAACCAAGCGATGGTTGTGTAAATCAGTTCCACCTGGAAGCACTATCACGTCTGGAACCATGCCATCAACTTTGACCTATTTAATCAAAAAGTCACAATAACAAAGTGTTAAAATTAATTCTAGAAAGAATAACAAGACGCCAGGCATTTGAATAAGAGCACTGAATTCTTTTTTATAAGTTGCAAAATATATAACGGCAATACCTAGCTAAAGTTAGCACTAAAACCTCAATATCAAATCATTATAAGAAAATATAGAAAGTAAAGATTGGAGTGGGTGCATATAAGGAGGACTCAGATTTTAATACAGGTAAACGACAAATCAGCCACACATACGCTTCAAACTTGTATTGCTAATTTATAAGTTGTTAAATATTGGTACAAGCAAGAGAAGAGTGCAACTATTTAAAACTGCTGGAAATATTCAAAACAACAATATCACTTTTACATCATCAAATATTATTAGGATTATATGGTCATACAGAATTGCATAATACATAAATGAAATTCTAAGATCAAAAATCATTTGGACAATGGCTTAAAAGGACTATTTATTAGGATTATATGGCCATACAGAGTTGTATAATACATAATGAAATTTCAATGTAAAAAAGAATTCCAAATCATTAAAAGGACAAAAGCATTAACAGCATTACAGGTTCATGTGTCAAAACGTAGGCAAGTATAATTTAGATAATAATCAAACACAAAAGTTCAGAAGAATCAAATGGTAAAGCTCTTGCATTAATACTCAGCATTAGGACAACTTTATGCTGCATAATCGCCTGAATTATCCCAATTCAACTATTTGGAAAAATTTACTTTAAATTTGAATAAATTCATACGCCAAGAATAAACTGATGATCTTTATTAGCTCTTCATCTAAGTAGTGGCCCCAGGTCTAAATTCGTGCAATCATTACAAAAATTGAAAAAAATATATGAAATTAATCAAAAAGTAACATGTTGATTATGCAACATACTCTTGCCTAGCATAAAATGGGAGGAAAAAAATTATATGGTGTGAACAATGGAGTTTACAAGTTACATCCATTTCAGAAAATAAGAAATGACTTAAAGAACTAAAACTTTCTCAATTAGACCATTATGGGAAGAGAAGTAAACAACAGTTAGAAAGAACAAGTTGCGCTATTCAAAAATGTATGAAGCCATAAGGCAGAACTTGCCACCTCAAGCTTGGAAAACTAAGGACAACTTAAATAACTTGCAAAGTGCATCATGGAGAATACGTGAATACCTTGGTTATTCTCTCTAATTCTCGGATTGCAGACTCTGTATCTATCTTCAATGTATTTACACGGACATATCGAGGTTTGGGTGAAACTGCAAATGAAAATCAAATGAATTGTCAATGAGCAGGTCTGAGCAACATAATCAGAAAAGAAACCATGCCATCTAGTTTCAGAAGTTCAACTTCCCAAATAGGCTTATAGTACCAATAAGTTCAGTAGCATGGCTCTTGCATAGCTTCAAAATCAAGTCACGCGACTAAAAATACAAAAGAATATAAAATAATATACCTTTCTCTAGTTGAAGCTTAATAAAAAAAAAGTTAAACCCGGTGCATTAAGTTTCTGGCAATGCAGGATACAAGGAGAAATTCAGGTAACCAACCTCACCCCTTATCACCTAAGAAGCTATTTGTAACTTCAGCCCATGACCATCAAATCACAATGGTGGAAATCTTATACTTAACTCTCAGCCTACACTTTAGTCTAAGCTCGATAATCATTAGGCTAAGCCCAAATGCATTAGTGATGGAAACATTCATACTGTAAATATTTGAAAGTCTGAGAGGTATCCTTAATTCATCACAAAGCAAAAGGAATGAGGAGGAAAGAGTAAGGAAATACAAAAACAATAATTTCACAGTTTGGATGTAAATCGGAGAAAGAGACTAGTATCACTAATCATAAAATATTCAACAAATTACAAACATGCTTTTGCATGGATGCGCAAAAGAAAGAAGAAATATGGCCATGAGAATAATGCTGCATCATTAACAAGAAAGAGTTGAAAACAAACCGTGATTATGATTATCTAGAAGCAATTCCTCAACATGCTTCACTTTTTTTTTAGCACAAAGCTTTGATAGAGCTGATTCAAGGGAATCTTTATGAAGCACAATAAGTTTCTCTTGAGCACCTGTGATTACAATTCTCTGAAGAAAGAATATTAATATTTAACAACATATTCTGCTGCAGGAAAAATGAAAATATAAAACATTAATGAAAAATATGAGATTCTACTATACTGCACCCAAAGTGCAAGCATACAACTTTTACAACCTTTGCTTTACCCCTTTTTCACGTTTTAAGCTTCCACAGTAATTCAATCCATCCATCTATTTGTTGCAACTTCTATCATCCAATACATGCCCAAATCAACTTAGATTTTTCAACTTCCTTATCTTCAATAGATATTACGTCTACTATCTTTCTAGCATAATCATTTCTCACCCTCCTTCAAAATTTTACCCCACATCTTAGCATTGCCATTCATAGTTATCAACTACATTTTTTCCTTACACACAAATCAATATTCGTCTGATTGCAATTAAATAAAACCCATCTTTTAGGTATAAACAATACTCTATTATTACATAAATTTTTTAGCCACTTCTCCATTATAATTTTTGGCCTTTGAACTCTAGAAATAAAGATTTTATTGATATCCCCATTCTTTTGTATGATAGCTCCAAAATATTCACACCTATCAGACCTATATATTACTTGTTCTTCTGGTAATATGAAGCTGCATCAAAACAAATTTTGCATTAAAATCCAAAAAATATAAGGTTGAATGAATGGCAAAATGTGCACGCAAACCAGATAGGTGGATTTCAGGAAGAAATGAAATTTTAGAAAATGATTCTGCGAGAATGAATTCATTAAATATGCCTGCAAGGCTAGCTTTTTGTTAACATCCATGCATTTCCACAGTAGTTTACAAATCATGTGGAACATTGTTATCAAAATAAATAAGCTTGATTCATTTTGGTCATAAAGGTCTTTAAACATCAAAATGAAGAACAATTAATTGCAGATAGCACGTGCTCAGAATTCAATTTGAACTCCTATGAAACACATGAAGAAATATTTGGCAATCACAAAGAAACGTACACAGAGGACTGTTGAGTAAAAATTTGAAACCAACCTGCCCAAATAGAACGTCATATGCGGTCACATACAAGAGCGGGGCTTGCTTCTGCAAAAGTAAATGCCCATAAATTTAAAATATTAATCCAGTTTTCAAAACAAGCATTTAAACTGAGACGCTTTAACTGGCAACCAATCATAAATGTTTTGAAAATAAAATTTTAGATTTAGGAATGTTATGTATATACATTTCTTTCACCTTCCACTTCGCACTTAGTACATTTGCTGCTGCTAAAATATTCTTTAGAACAGGTAGATCTGTAAAACAAATGCTTATCAGTTACAGCTGAATAATGATGAAGCAATGACTGAAATTAACCTCAAAACAAAATGAACTCATGCTTAAATGGAGCAAGAAACTCAATGGCCAGAGATATTTCTACAACGTATGATCATTTTAACATGCAAAAAAATATTAATAGGTGATTAACTTATTTCTTAACAAGGATAATTCAGAAGTGTTACAATAACAAAACAAAGAAGGACCGCAAAGAATTCCAAATTAAACTTTTAAATTTTGGTGCCTAAACTGATTAAATAATGCTAATGTAATTAAATGAAGATACACACACATGACAATTTCTAACTATGATGACAAACAAGATGCGTTTCTGAGCAAGCAAATATTGAAGACTTATGTAATATCCTAATTTCTTTCATTGAGAGGAAAACTACGAGATTTATTATCTCTTTTGAAAATATGCTGAAAACAATTATCCTAATTAATTCATCAGAAGCACTCATCTATAAATAAGCTAAGTGCAGAAACACTGGACTCTACGTCAAATTCATTTTGTTTGTTAGCGAGGACAAGAAATGCTTTTGACTAAATTGATTGGATAAGATTATATCATTGATTGTTTATTGCCAATGTACAAGGAAAAATTTAAATGACTCATAGGTTGACTGAGGTCATGAATTCAATTAAAATGATGATAACGTATACTTCATTAATTGCTGAAAATGTAAAATTGAGGGACCAATTTTTTTTACCAATGGTAGGATTGTCATATGCAGATTTATTGGGCATGTTATTGCATGTGATGAGATGAACACTCCTATCGATCCATGAATCCAAACTGAAATGATTTTAATGCTTTCCCAGCTTAAGCTACATAAGTCTCTTTAAATTCAGCTTAACCGTAGGCTGCTCAAATAGAAACTGAAATGCAGCTTTACCTGGTGTTGACATTAACAACAATAAGAAACGAGCACTATGTAGCATAAGACGTCTTCTGCATATTCAGGCATATATCAAACATCATTTTAGCAAAATTTGTCCAACTCTAGCATAGCTTCCCAAGAGCTAGTATCCAATGGATAACATCCAAACAATTAAATTTATTAAACATTATCTTAAGATAATTTTAGTTTATAGGATCAAATTAAAAGTGAAAATTGCATTCATTCCATCAAACTGAAGCAGAATTAAGTTTCAACCAAAAGTTATTAAAAGCTAAAATGATCGCCTTCTATTAATAGGAATATCCAGAGTGAAAAAATCAATACACTTTTAAAGATCGGTTGATCCCAGAAATATCTTACTTTATGTTAACAATAGAATTTACAAGAGTAGGATATAAAAATAAATAAGCAGTCAATCTTTGACTTGCTTGAAACTGTTTAAATGCTTTAAATTAGTCAAGGTCATCTAGTAAAGATAATAAAGGGATTATTTGGTTCAGTGACATCAAATACTTCATGTTCTGACCTGATTGGTTCTTTCGAATCTTCATATATAAAAAAAAAGACAATCTTGTCCGATTATTACTTTTGTTAGATACTGGCCAAATCAGCAGCATCTAAAAAGCCTATTGCAGTATTTTAATACAGATAGCATTGATTACAACATAATAAAATTGAATATAGTATTTAACAAATAACTGGATCAAACATCTTAATAAACTAACATCTGAATATTTCTGAGCTAAGCAATCAACAAATGTCATCAAATGCGCTCCAAGTCAGCTCATTTATATACAGCAGTCAAGAAGATTAAAAAATTTTGCAAATTAACGAAGTTTATGACACCGGAATTAGTTCGGAAATCAGCAGAAGTGCAAAGCAAACTTTCAATAATGTAGAAATAGGGTTACAACATGACAACACTGGAAAAAACAATACAACGACGCTACGCTCTAGCTGAGGCCGGACGAAAGGACCTAGGGCGATGGTGGCTTCGGCAAAGTAGTGCAGGGACGGGGAAGGGTTGGAGGTAGCGTGGTAGTTAAAAAGGGGATTTGGAAGAAGCGACGGTGGCTGATTTGATGGTTGAAGAAGTGGGGCGACAAGGAAAGTGGTGGGAAAGGCAAGGGTAGGTGTTGGGTGCCGGTGGGGGTGACCCGAACAACAAGGAGGATGTGTTGGATCCTCCAAGGCTGGAAGTGAGCGACAGCACAAGGAGGATGTGTTGGGGGTGACCGGTAGCTAGGGAGAAGGTAACGGGAGGATTAGAGAAGGGATTAAGGAAGATACAACACCGTCTTGGAGTAGGATACAGTCGGAGCACCACCATCTTCTCGGATAAATCCCTAGAACAGGGAAAAGACTCCGCACAGAAAATCTTGAAGCGAACACAGCAAGAACTAACCCTAAACTCTGAAAACAGCAAATAAATAGTTCCCACATGAAGAAGAAGCAGAAAAAGCAAAGAGGAGAGGGGTAGGATGAAGGAGGAAAGGGGAGCGCTGCAGTCCCACCCCGTCAAAATCCCGCTCTATGCCGCTCGGCTTAGGTTCACCTAGACCGGCCCTCAGTTGGACCGGTCGAGCCGGTCAGCAGTTCTCGCTCACATTTTCATATCACAATCACAAATGACCATCAATTTCCTTTTAAACTCTCAAAGAAAAACCATTTCTTTCCATCCATCCATCAAGGCTTACGCTTGCCTCATGAACGAAGAACCCGCAAAACCCAATTGCACAACTTAAACATTGAGAAAAACCATAATTAAATTTGTTGCAGCAAAAAGTTTCGGCAGTTCATTCACCAGTGCACTATAAATCATCCACAAAGCCTCACACCTAATTCATATTCAATAGGTCTATGAAATATGAATACTAGTAAAAAGTAAATAGAGAAATGGATACCAGTACTCAGTATTCTCTATCAACCTCTGCACCCAATGCCTCAACTTCCCTAAAAGACTCCAATAAATCTCCTCCATACTTCCTGACGTCTTAGTTATCTTCAGTTGTTTCAAAGCGCTAAAGCTCTCTCGCTCTTCTAGTATGCAGAAATAATGGAATTTGAAAATAAAATTTGACTACATAACCTTCAACTTGTCCAATGCGGTTACAGTTTAGGATAACACTGAAAAACTGTTACAAATAAAATTAACAAAAGTACTAAAGCAAAGAAATCTAAAAGATATTATATTCAAGGGGAGGATCAATCCAAAAAAAATTAATGGAAAGATTAAGCAATCTGGTCTAAGAAAGCATACATTCAAATGTGGCAGACAAAATGAACAGAATTATCAAAAAAAAAGTAATGGAATCTAAGGGAGCTTACACATTAGGATTTAATTAATGCAAATGAAATAAATGGAATGATCAAGTAATGACATCTAATAGAGTCTACAATCTAGGGGTTACTCTGGTTAGACAATTCCAAATGAAAATAATGGAGAAAAGAGCAAAAATAAGAGGATCTAAGATCTAAGAGAGCACTTTAGGGTTTGATTGTTGCAAATGAAATTAAACGGAAGATCAAGTAATAAAAAATAATGGAGCTTAAATATTTTAGTGTTTGGCTGTTCAAATGAATTTAAGGAAATGATCAACTAATCGGACTTAAGAACACTCCACTTAAGGGTTTCAGTGTAGCAAAATGAAACTAATGGAAAGACGAAGTGATAAGAAGTTAAAAACTCAAGCTTTAAGGTTTGACTATTGCAAAATGAAACTCATTGGATGGTCTAGGTTCAGATCAAGACAGCCTCCACTATAGGTTTTGATTGTTGCAAATGAAATTAAAATGGTCAAGTGTGAAGGAATCTAAGACAGCTTATAGTATAGATTTTGATTGTTGCAAGTAAAATTAAAATGGAGTAAAACAATGGAATTTAAGAGAGCTTACACTTTAGGTTTTATTTGCTGCGGCTGAAATTAACAAAATGACCTAACAATGGCATCTAATAAAGTTTACACTTCATGGAAACATTTAAAAATTAAATTAATCAAAAAGTCATGTAAAATAATAGGATCTTATAGAATTTTAAACTATAGGATTTAAATGTAACAACTGGAGCCAATGGAAACAGAAAGTACAATTTAGGACTTGACTACTGAAAATTAAATTAATGGAATGCTCAAGAAAGAAAATGGAATCTAAACCATAGGGTTTGATAACTACAAATGAATAAATGGAATGACCAGCGAAACAATGTAATCAAAAAGAGCTTACACTTTTGCAAATTACAAACTAAAAGGAATGATCAAGTAATGGGATCAAATAAAACAAACACAATAGCATTTGACAATTTGAAGTGAATAATCGAGAAGTAATGGAATCAAATAGATCTTACATTTTAGGTCTGACTATTGCAACTAAAAATTAATGGAATGCTCGACTAAGAGAGAAGGAAAAATTTTACACTTTAGGTTTTATGATATGCAAGCCTTTTCTTGTTTTCCCGCCATACCTGCTTTGTTGTAGTTCTGTTTGCTAATCTTTATCATTGCTCTCGATCGATGTGCTCAATTTTCGCAACCTAATACCCACTGCAACCATTATCGGCTATTCCTATTAGATGAATTCCCATCCATCCTTGCATGTCTCATTATTTCACTATTACCGCTTTACATTGGCGGCCAATTACACTACTGACGTCACCTTATCCACGTGTTCATTCATATTTTGATAGAATTTTTATGCAATTCAAGAATTAGACTTATGGGAGAATATCTACTACTAAAATTAGTTGGAACATTCTTTAAGTTGGTTTTTAAAGATTTTGTGTAATTTCTCATTTTATGACCTCCGAAAATTATAGATGCAACTTTGAAGCAGGTAAGATCATTGAACGATGATTATTGAAATGCAATTACAATTTTTCTCTCCCATGCAAGTACTTGATGGATGTGAGCTTTGCAAGTTCTTCAAAGGTTTGGACAATACACTTTGTACTAGCGTTAGGCTTGATTTCTTCCTTAGAGAGTGTTTCTATTATTGTTCTTGTCTTCTAAACCATTTAATCACCTTATGTGTTTAATTCAAATTATATAAATATCAGACTCTTTAAAGCAAGAAATTAATTAGTTTATGTATTTCATTATTTTTTGTTGTGTTCTTATGGAATTTCAGACATGAGGCAATCATTAAAGTATCTCGTTGGAAGAACAAATTTTGTTTGTTTTCCATGCACTAAATTATCTTTTGTTGCATGTCATCTTAGGTAATATTAGAAACCTTAAGCCCTTATCCATCTTATATTAGTTTAGCTATAGCAAATAAAATCCATAAATAATAGGTTCTAAAAGAACTTACACTTTAGCCGAGGAACAAGAAATCAATGAACTAGTTGAATAATGAGAAATATAAGAGCATACATGTTAGAGTTTGAATGTTGCAAATTAAATTAATGAAATAATTGAGTAAAATAATAAATTTTTAGACAAGCAATTTTTTATAAACTAGATAAAGAGAGGAGTACAACAAGGGCATTTAACAAAAATGTCAGAGTAAAAAAAAGTACAAAATGATATGAGACACTCATTTGGATCGCTTAGCTTGAAGTGTAGTAAATATTGGTGAGTGACAATAAATCCTCTTCTAATTCCTATCCCTTCAAGTATAAAGAATATGAATTTTTATCTATCAGGAAGTCAACACTTTGAGTGCTCCAATCAGTATCAGAATCTTATTAAAATAAAAGATTATTATTTTATTCACAAAGTGGATGAAATTGTGACGTTTCAAGAACATTCAAAGTACTCAGGAGTAATATCAACACTTGATGAAGAGATTAACAACAATGGACCAGCAGAAGCGGGAATATCCATCAATGATCGTGACTCGAACTTTTTAAAGCAGGACATAATAGATCATAGAAGCTCTCCCACCAAGCAAGTAGGAGGTTTAATCTGAGCATCAGATGGAAGAGTGAGTGACTGAAATTTAAGAATTCTCAACTCAAGATGGGATTAGAAATATTCATAAAATTTATACCCAAAAAATGACATGAGAAACAATATGAATGAATATTTTCAAATTCCATTTTTTGTCAATATCCTGACAACTGAGTCAATCCATGTATCTTTATAAAACATTACTGTGAGAATCAATTAACTAGCATTCTGGCCATAGAGTACCTAATAAAATGAGTAGTTGCAATATATAAGATAAATTGGTTGAAATATAGCAGATGAAGTCATGGAAACAAGACCCAAACGAGACTGATGAGAGGCTCCATAGAGAAATCAAAACAAGGAGTATTTTAACATATGCATCGGGAAACCACTAATGTAGTATGAGTGTCGTGAGAAAAAGTCTGATATAATCTACTTCTAAGAAAATTTAATGATGTGAAACCTCTTAAGTAGAATCAAATCAAACACTTAAACATCGATGTACCTTCTGGTGTAACGGTTAGCATTTTTACAGAAATTTTAAAGTTAAGTATTCTCGCATGGGAGAACTTCTAGGATGGGTGACATCCTGGGAAGTTACACTGAGGGGAAGAAATTGTGAGATCATTAGTCCAATACGGACAATATCTCGATGGGTAAGAGTTTCGTTGCAACAAACGATGGCATGCATAGGTCAATAATCAAAATCAAGTAATCACCAATCAATTGTAAAAAAACCAAAAACTTGTAAATTAACTCCATGCTAGGCCTACCCAGAGAAAATTTGCAAGTGAAAGAGAGGAAGTTTAACAAGTACATATATTTCTTCAATAGAAAAGAGAAGAAAAAAGGTGTTTATGTTGGTGGTTCGTTAAAATTTGATGAAAGAAAAGTTGAGGATTGTTTTGAGAGAGGAGGCTTATCGCTACATTTGAAACATCAATCACATTTGCAAAGGAGTAACAAGATTGAGAATGGGTTCAACCATCGGAGAAGAAAAAAGAGAAGCCTCAGAGATATTAGGAGCCACAATGCAAGATGATAGGACCTCACAAGATGGTCAACCAAGGTCTTGTGAGATGATAGCAATCTCATAGGTGGGTCAACAAATTTTATGAGAAATCAAGGTAATAAAAGGTGTGATACCAAGTGACTTTGAAGAAATAAAGAACGTAGAAGGAATTTTAACGGAGGGCAACAAATGTGAATGACCGCGAACATTAAGTAGAAAAAGTCCATCGGAGATGAAAGAGAAGACAAGGATGGAGCATTAGGTGCTCCCATAGGCACCAAGGGCAAACAACACGCCAACACCATCTCTGTGTCGACTCGTTAAAATTCTTCTAGCAAACAAGCAATAGCATCAGTGCGGAGCCAAAAGCAAGGTGACAGTTACTCAAAGGTCAGATACTTTGGAAGCAAAGAACTATAGAGACGATCGTGCGGGGAAAGCACACAAAACGATCATACGGAGATAAGTGCCCGAATCCAGCTAGGGTCCACAAATAAATGAGTAGAAATGTTCGGCTCCAACTAAGGGTTCATAGACAAACACACCGTGGTAAATTATGCACCTCCACCGGGTGAAATAATATGATCCAAGAAGGCTTAAAATTTAGGGTTTGGAAGTTGCAAATGAAATTAATATAGGGTTGACTCAAATAACTGAATCTTAGAGAGCATACACTTTAGGGTCTAAATTTTGAAAATGAAATAAATGGAATATTCCAGTGAAGTCGTGGTTATCGTATCTAAGAGAGCTTACACTTTACGGCTTTTCACCAAAATAAATTAATCGAATCATCCAACAAAGTAATGGGTTCTAATAGAGATTGCACTTTTGGCTTTTCCACCTTAAATTAATGTAGAGCTCAAAAAATGGCTCTAAAGTTTTCGCTTTACAGTTTGCTTGTTGCAAAACTAATTAATGCACATGTTCAAGACAAGCAATAATATCTGAGAGATAACGCACTTTAGGGCCTGATAACTACAGATAAAATTAGTTTAATGATCAAGTAAAATAATTACATTTATAAAAGCTTATATTTTATACATTAAATGTTGCAAATTAACTAAGAGAATTGTGTAATGAAATCTAAGAGAGCTTGACTATGGGATCTAGATGTTACAAATGAAATTAATGGAATGATATAGCAAAGTAAGGGATCAAATAGAGCTTACAATTTAGAATGAATTAAAATAAATTAAATGCTCGAGTAAAGAAAGCATACATTTTAACTAATGCAGATGAAAACAAGATGTTGGGGAAAGTAATGGGATCTAAGATTGCTTACACTTTAATAATTGGCCATTGTAAATCAAATGAATGGAATGCCCAAGAAAGTAATGGAAACTAACAAAGCTTAGAATTTACGATTGATTATCACAAATGAAATTATTGTCATACCCAAGCGTAGTCATAGACTCAAAAGTATCTAAGACTAAGGGGTTGTTTGGTCCAAAGAAAAAAAGGTGCATTGTACTTACAATGCATTGGTTTCAAGAATTTAAATGTTTGGTTCCATGAATTTTGAATGTGACGCTAAATAACACCAAATTTTGCATACATTCTATAAGAAATTTTCTCCATATTTGGAATTTGGCCGATTTGATCGATTTCCAATTTCACAATAAAATGTAAAGTGATCCCCCGCAGCTGGCAACCTTTGCCACCCAATGTCGTTAGGTGCATGTCATTGGTCGCGGCCAACGCACTCCACCACCAACCGCAACTACCTCTGGCCACTGCCACTGTCGTCACCACAGTCTGTCACCCTCCATCGCTGGCTGCCACTGGCCGCCGCCGCCGCCACCCTCCATTGCCACCTCCACCGTCATCGCCCACCAGCTACCTTTATTGCCGACCAAAGTATTAATTTTTAAAATACATTATATTCATTTTACTTCGAAATAATGAAAAATAAAGTTCAATTATTTTACATTAAACCAAATAACTATAAAGTATTTCAAATACAATAAAATTACTCATGCATTACATTCATTTTACAATGCATCATTTTTTCTGTAGACCAAACAACCTCTAAAACATTCAAATTTTAAGTGTTTGACCACTTCAAAAGAAAATAATGGAATCATCAGGTTAAGTTATCGGATCAGGCAAATGCAATATCATTATGCAACCCACCTTGACCTAGTGAATGAGAGCTTCGTCTTTCAACTAAGAGTTCATGGATTTAAGGCATTGCAAATGTAGCATGCGTGCATTTGAGCATATGAGTGGGAAAAACAGAAAAAAAAAAAGCAAGTGCAATGTCTTGAAATTTGATTGCTCCAAACAAAATTAATAAAAACTCAAAGCAAAGACATCCAAGAGAGCTTACATTTTAGGTTTCATGGCTCTAAGTGAAATTAGTGGATGCTTGATTAAATTAATGAAACGTAAGTGAGATTACACTTTAGGTTTTGACTGATGCAAATAAAATTAATGGAATGATAGACTAATGTGATCTAAAGCGAGTATACACTTCAGGGTTTGACTTTCACAAATGAAGCTAACTGAAATGGTTGAGTAACAAAATCTAGGGTTTAATTGTAACGGAAACTTAATGGAACAATGGAAAAAAGTAATGGTATCGAAGCAATGGCGGATTAATAGTGAGGTGGGGAACATTTAGTTGAAAGTTTTATCTTTTTAGATTTTAATCTTAAGTATATACATAAATATTATAAATACACTTATAGATAATATTTAAAATTTAAGTATATACATACTCAAATTATTAAATTATAACAGAAAAGTTAAAGGTATACATTCTGTTGAAGAAAAGAACTCAGAAGAATCTCATTTATATCTCACAGGGACTAAGACTCAACTAGAAATCTAAATCACACCACGGAATAGGATCGCATAGATTCGAGAAAAACGGAACAAACTTAAAAATAGAAACACAACAAAGAAAACCAAAAAAACACATAAGAACTTAAACAGAAAAAACCCAAGAACGAGAAAAAACCTAAGAGTTACACCGCCAGAAAATATATAGTATGAAAATCAAAGAGTTTACAAAGAACACACTCAATTTCTTCTCCAATCTCAAGGAAACTTACAAAACCTCGCTCCAAAATCTTCCTGCTCCGATCTGACGAGATAAACACACGTCGAAATCACATAAATCCTCCTATTTGACACTTCTCTCCTTCACCAGAAACCTGTCAAAGAAAGCTAGAAGAACAACTCATCCTTTATGCCGCTAAAATTCGGCTCTTAAACTAAAGATCGTGAAAAAAACTGCTCTGAGAGCATAGGAGCACGGATTTGGTGCCTAAGTGCCAAGCTTACTAGAGCAAGCGCCCAATAATGGTCGCCTTGGAGCACTGCACCCCCTCCACTGTGTTGCAACCAAGTGGGCACGTGAGTGCCCACAACCCAGCGCTTAAGCGTCAGGCACTCGATCATCCGTGTGGGTGCTTTGGCCCAACAAATTCAGCAATCTCCCGCTTGGAACCGATATCACCCAGCACAATTCCTTTGTATCTGCACCACCATGCTCATATACTGTGGTGTGGCTTACCCCCATCTCAACTTTCATGAAACCCAATTGAAGCTAAGAGCGGTTTCAGTTTCTCAATAGTCACCACCTTCATCAACATGTCTGCATGATTCTGAGCTATGTGTATCTTCTCCAGAAACAACTGTCTATCTTATAGAAGAGAGCAAATAAAATGATAATTCAGTTGAATGTGCTTCGTCCTAGCGTGAAAAGTTGCATTCTTAGTAAGAGAAATCACACTCATACTATCACCGTGAAGCTTTTGATCACCTACACCTTACCCAATTCTGCCATGAAACTCTGTAGCCAAATCAAGTCCTTGCTAGCCTTTGTGATAGTAATATATTTGGCCCCCGTAGTTGAAAGTGCAACGATCTTCTGCAACCTAGAAACCCAACTCACCGTTGTGTTCCCCAATATAAGGATATACCGCGTTGTACTTCTCTTACTATCCACATCTCCTGCCAGATCTGAATCTACAAATCACTATAGACTGATCTCTGCACTTCCATAACAAAATGCTCTGTCGACTGTTCCCTTCAAGTACCTGAGAATCCACTTTACCACCTCCCGATGATGTCTGTCTAAATTGCACATGTATTTGCTGACCACTTTCACTGCATATGCAATATCTGGTGTTGTGCAAATCATCGCATACATTAAACTTTCAACTAATTAAGCATAAAAAGTTATCTCCATTTGTGTTTGCTCTACTTCAAAGTTAGGTGATGGCTCCTTAGAAAGTTTAAAGTGATTATCTAAGAGGGTGCAAATTGATTTTGACTCTCGCATGTTGAACATCTGTAGGATCTTCTCAACATACTCTGTCTCAGACAATTTCAGTGTTTCTGCACTCCTGTCCCTGCTAATTCTCATCTCGAGAATCTTCCTGGTTGGACCTAAATCATTCATCTTGAACTCACTGGATAATTGTTTCTTTAAGTCACTGATTATCTCCATATTTACTCCAGCAATCAGCATTTCAACCACATACAAAAGAAGAAAATATAATAATTACCGAAGCATTTAATAAAACAATAATGGTCTTAATGACACTTCATGTACCACCATCAAGGGCCTGCTTCAAGCCATAGAGACTCTCCTTTAATCTGCAGACCAAATCTTCTTTGTCTGAAACATTGTAACCCAATGGTTGCACAATGCATAGCTCCTGCTCCATATCTCCATGTAAGAAAGCTGTTTTCACATCCATCTGTTCCAAATGTAGATCTTCCACTACTACCAAACTCAGTACAACCCTAACGGTTGTCATCTTAACCATTGGGGACAAGATTTTTATAAAATTCACTCATTTCTACAATAAACCCTTCACAACAAGTTTTTTCTTGTATCGTTTGCTACCATTCGACTCCTCTTTCACCCTGTAAACTGACTTGTTGTGTAGTGCACTTCTATCATCTGGTAGTACCGTCAAAACCCAAGTTCGATTTGACTCTAAAGAATTCATTTCTTCTTCCAAGGCACGCTCCTACTCCCTTGAATATTCAACTTGAATTTCATCCTCAAAGCATTCTATTTCACCACTATCAATTAATAGCAAATAGTATAACAAAGGCGATTACCTGTGTATGGGTCGTATCCTGTTGAATCTTCTGGCTTCTGTAGCAGGTGATCGAGTAACTTTCAGTGCTCATTTTGGTTCCACTTCTTTCTCCATCTTCCCAATCACTAGTGTCTTCTATCTCAACATACTTGGACTATACTGGACGATATTAGCATAAGCGCCCCCTCCACTCTGTTGGGCCCAATTGGGCGATTGAGCGCACACAACCCGGCACTTAAACGCCAGGCACTCGACATCTGTGTGGGTGTTTCGGGTCCACAAACCCAACACATTCAATTGCAAGATTGTGCCCCCTCAAGAAAAATTTCTAGCCCACCATTATATCTAAGAGAGCTTTGACATTAGGGTTTGACTGTTGCAAAGGAAACTAATGAAAATGCAGGAGTAAAGTAATGAAATATAAAGCCTAAGTTGAAAATTTAAAAAAAAAAAACAGTGGAATATAAGAAAGCTGAAATTTTAGGGATTGATAGTTGCAAATGGAATTCCAAAAAAAAAAAACTAGAGTAATGGGGCCTACGAGAACATATACCTCAGAGATTACTGTTGCAAACGAATATAATGAAATTAATAAAATAATAGGATTCATGAAAGCTTGCACATTCGAATTCCACTGTTGCGAATGAAATTAACTAAAGATCCAGTGATGGAATACAATCTAAGAGTTCTTACACTTTAGGGTTTGGCAAACAAGTGCAAAAGTGGCCTTCTTGTTGCGGACGGATGGGCTGTATATTAGCGACTTTATCGAGGCGGGCGCCCGGCGGCGGGCGTCACCTTGCAGCACGCACCGAAGAACCCTCGCCGCCTCCCTGCGCGCAAAATGCGCCGACCGATCTGCCGCGCTACAGCCTACCGTCAACCTTGCGGCTGGGTTTCCTCTATTCTTCGCCGCCGTCGAAGCCATGCGAATCGGCTGCTGCGAATTAAACAGCAAAGTCACGATTTATATCTAAAGAAAATTATTTCTGCGATCCAATAATATAAAATCACCCCACCACACCCCAGCTAAAAGTAAAAAAAAATTACGTTGTGAATATTTTCAGTTGTGTTGTTCACGTGTTATTACGTATTATTTATGTGTTATTATGTATTATTCATATGTTATTCATATGTTATTGTGTTATTATAATACCAATAATATTCTCATGACACAATAACACCTGAATAACATAAAATAACACCTGAATAACATGGGGAAGCACAGTAACACGAAAGAATATTATCCTCCGTGTTATTCATGTGTTATTGTGTTTTAAACGTGTGTTATTGATGTGTTATTGTATTATTATAACATCAATAATATTCTCAAGACACAATAACACATGAATAACACGGGGGGAATATTCCTCGTGTTACTGTGCCGTTTTTTGTTCTCTATCGCGTGGGGTGTCGTGGTGTGATTTCATCACGTTACTCTACGTGTGTAGTACTGATGTAATATTTTTTTCCCATGTGAGGGCTTACTTCTCTTTTTTTTTATTTATATATGAAATTTTAATTATTTATTTATGCAATATAATAATGTCTCAATTATTCCATTCAAATTTATCTATGTATTTTTTTTATCAAGGGCATAATTTAATATTCTTAAAAATTTTCTCAACACTTTTCATTTGAGTTTTAAATGGATATTAGTGTGGTTAATTTTTTGGTTTAAATATATTAATATGAATAGTTAAAATGTTATGATGTTGAAAAAAATTATAATTTATTTAATAAATATAAGTAATACTAAATGCCCAAGTTTAAGTATTATATATATGTAAATATATAAGAATTATGAGTTAGGCATCAAAATACAATACATATTTTATGAATTGTGTATCAAAAAAAAATTGAATTTAATAATAGGGGGTACATTAAAATAAAAAGATACTCCATTTTAGATTTTAAAAAAATTAAATATTTTGAAATAAACATTCAAAATTTATTTAATTAAAATGAATGTCTTTTGAAATAAAATATTAAATTTTAATTGAGTTATATAACAAATAGCCATTTAAGACATAAAAATTATTATGTTAATACCTATTTTTAATTCTAATTTTGATGTTGAATAGCTCATATATGTTACAATTTAAGAATAAATATTTTAAAAATTATAATTTAGTTATATTTACATTCTGCTTGAAATTTATATTGTGTAAGAAATAAGATTTTTTCATTTTACGATCGAACACAATGTCAAATTTATTACAACATCTTAAAAGGAAAAAATAGTACCCAACAATGGTTCTAATTGCAAAATAATAGTTTTAGTAATCGATGTTTACGACAAATACCAAGAACTACAAAAGGATGGATGCAAAGATGTCTCGTGAAAAGGTCCTCGTAGCATATACTTGAGATGAGCGGTCCAAATTAAATTGAACCATGCCCAGAGAGAATATACAAGAAATTACTTACAGTATCATTCGTATTCAAAACCCAGGCAAAATCAAATTTATTTTTTATTATGGGTTCAATGAAACCTCCCACAATGACGTATCCTCGATATCAATTACATCAAAGGGAGTACCCAGAAAGACTCGATAAAGGTCTCATGTTTGTTTTTTTTATAAGCTCTTATAATAGGTTGCCAACGAGGGTTTCACTCCAATATGTGGAGACGTTTGTTGTCAAGGCTTAATTACGATATCGGACATTGATTGAATCACTTTAACCCGATAAGTAGTCTTCTCTTAACAAAGAGGGCCTACAAAATGATTATAAAAGACTCAACAACGAAAGGTCATTGTGTTACCAACATGCAGGTAAGGAATCTCTAGACAGAAAGAAATAGCCTAATTGGAACTCCATAAATCTATCATTCCAGACTATTAAAACCCTAAGTCCACTAATTTGTGGAAGTAGTCAAACCAACATGATAGTGAACTAATTGTCAGCAACTCATGTGTTGTGTAGTCCAAAGTAGCCCAATAGACGTAAAGTCACATGAAAGAAATATCTTGAATCTTATGACTTTACTCGAAAAAAAAGTAAGTTTCAAGGTATGGTCAGGCAGCCTACACAGTGGAAAAAGTGAATGAGAATTCAGTTCATAAAACCAACCCACCCCACAAAGAACTTATAACCTTGTTTGGGTTCTGAAAGCCTATAACACCATAAGCATACTAGACAACCACGTATGCAAAGAAATTATTCTAGGCCAGTTAGATTGGAGAGAAAGGTTGCTTCTCTGCAAGATATGTATATGATGGAAATATCTAAATCCTTAATTGTGAAGGCCATATTAATATGATTTAGAAGATATACATGCAATGCAAATCTATTTTAAAACAAACCTAGAGGTTCATGCAAATCTATTTGAAAGAGTTTTATCCTAGGAGGAGCCTACATGAATTATGATCCCAAAGAAATTATACACCTAGGAAAGAGTGAATAACAACATATTGCATACAATTAAACACTCCAATAAAAAGAACAAATAATAGGTCAAGTGTCACTAGGCTGATAATATATCCTAGAAGGTCAAAATAGAGGTCAGGCTCTGTACATACGTAATTTACGTGCGGTGTCAACAAGGAATAATTTTTCTAGAGTGAGAGTAGCTCTTTGCGATTCGGTAGAAACGTCGGATGCATATCGAGTCTCAAATTATGATGAAGCGATGGATGTATTCCAGATAACGTCACCACGCAGACGCAGATCACATGTCATGTGATAAAACCAGTTAGTGAAGCAGCCGCATGACCCACTTATGTTGACACGCTCTCCTTCTGTCGCCTCCCCGGCCCCGACTCGGTCCTTCATGATTCAGATTTTTAATGCGATTAATGTTGCACGAGAAAAATAAAATAAAATAATAACATTGGGAGATTTTTATGAAAATTTACTTCTATTTTAAAATTTGTTTAGTTTATTTGATAGAATTTGTCACTTTTAGATATTTAATAAAATTTAATCATATTTTTTATTCAATAATAAGTGGACGTACCAGTGATAATTGTTTTAATAATACATTTATAATAATTGTTTCAATCATTATTATAAGAAACATTGATTATTGGTTGAAACATCAACTAATTTTTTTTTGTGCTTGATTAATTTAGAAGTTGAATTGGAAATATGCGATTCAACCGATTTAGGGTCCGTTTATGACAACTTATTTAATGTGGTGGCGTTTTGAAAACGCACCTGGTCTGTTGGGTAAACTGCGTTTTGGCAGCTTGTGCGTTTTCAAAATGCTAAAAACAAAGTTTTCACACAGTACCTACACCGCACCTATCTAGGTGAAAGCTTTCTAGCAACGATTTAACTTTTCAAAAAAAAAAAAATTGTAATAGCCACCGCACCTAACTCATCAACATATTATTTTTAAACAGCTTATCAGCAGATTATTCAATAAGCTGTAGCCGCCCCAAACACACCCTTCATGTCCGTTTGGGGCGGCAATGCGGTGACACTGCAACACTGCATTGTAATTTTGGCGACTGAATAGATGACGCCGCTTACCATTCACCTCTGATGATGAGTTCAAGGTCGAAGCACAGTAGTGGTAGCTATTCTTCAGCTCCATGCAACCCGAATCGAAAGCTTTATGAAGGTAAATTGATTTCTCCGGCCTTTCATTTGTATCTCTCCAACATTTTTTTCTTTAGTGAGCTTTTTCTTCAAGAATGTAACTAGAGCTCTTGGATTTATATACATACCACTTCATTTGTGATGAAATTATTAAAAATTTATCCGATTTACAAACATGCCACTTAATTTCTTTTTACATATATGCCACCTTCCCAACCTATGAAATTGTACATTTTACTTTTTAAGATTTACAGTTTTGATCTTTTTAAGTTAATGCAAGATTTGGGTTGGTATGACTGTAAAAATTATGTTTAGTTTTATGATAAGTAAATAAATAAGAATTGGGATGGAATGTATGTAAAAGCCCATATAATTTACATATAAGGTTAGGGTTTATCTCGCGTTTTTATGTTATATGAAAGATTTGAGTGGTATGAATATAAAAAGTAATGTTTAGTTGTTTAGATATGTAAATACTGAGGTATTGACATTATACAACAAAAATGTCAGCACAAATCTCAAAGGGATCAAGTAGCTAAGAATTGAGTTTCAGTCGGCCGAAGTAGAGAAATGTGAAAGACAACGTAAACTCCTGCAAGTCTAGGAGGAAGAGCCAAACAATATGAAACTTTACCGACTTTCTCGATCACCTCTAAAGGACCAATGAAACAAGGCTTAAGCATTCCAGTCTGGCCAAACATTAAGTCAATGCATAGATGAAACCTTCAAAAAAATATGATCTCCGACTTTTAATTCAATCTCTCGATCCTTTGGGTCAAAGTACTACTTCTAATGATCTTGTGTCACACGTACTAGATCTTGGATTGTCGAACTTCTCGATAGTTTGATCCACTAGTTGGGGTCCAAGTATTCGTCTCTCACCAACCTCGAACCAACACAAGGGAGATCTACACTTTCTACCACATAGTGCTTCGTATGGAGCCATGCTGGTACTAACCCGAAAAATATTGTTATAAGCAAACTTTACCAACAAGATATAGTCTTTCCAGCTACCATCGAAGTCCAAAATGCAAGCTCTCAGCATGTCTTCTAAGGTCAGAATGGTACGCTCCGACTGTCTATCTATTTGAGGATGAAAAATAATACTAAAGTTTAATCTCATGCCCATAGCTTCTTGTACTTGTTTCCATATCCTAGAAGTAAATCTTCCAGCTCGTTCTGATACAGTGAAAATTGGAATTCCATGAAGTCGAATGATGTTGTCTAAGTATATCTTGGCTAATTTATCTACTGAATATGTCTGTTTGATTGGTAGAAATTGGTCCGACTTTGTTAGTTTATCCACCATAACCCAAATAATATCATGTCCTAGCTTTAATCTCAGTAATCCAACCACAAAGTCCATAAAATCTCCTCTCATTTCCATTCCAAAATGGGAAGGGGAAGCAACAGACCATAAGGTCTCTAATGTTCGACTTTAACCTTCTAAGAGGTCAAACACTTATCTACGAACTCAGCTACAACTTTTTTCATACCAAGCCACCAAAATAACTTTTTTAAAATCCTGATGCATCTTTGTACTTTGTGGATGAGTAGAATTTGCCTTATGGAGTATCTCCAGTTGAAGTCCTCCATGATTAGGAACACACAGCCTCCCAAAATCTTAAAGTGACATCTTGATTAATACTGAACTTGGGCTTAGATCCATTTTTTGTTTGCTCTCTAACTTGTAGTAAGTCTGCATCCATCATCTGAGCTGCACGAACATGGTCCATAAGTGTAGGTTGAATTGATAGTTGACACATGCTAGAAGTAACTCCTATCAGTACTGTCTCGACCTGAAGTTACTACATCTTCTATGTTAACTCCAGGTCCTGAGTGACATCCAAGATACATACGTAAAATACTTTCTACTTAATGCATCTGCGACCACATTCGCTTTACCA
>NEWO01000002.1:5449937-5462896 GCA_003013225.1 Phalaenopsis aphrodite | reverse complement strand
ATTTGCGTATACGACCGATTTACGTCGCGATATATTTTGACGCATCAAGTTTTTGACGTTGTTATTGGAGAAAGATGTGATAATTATTTCTGATTTTAAGAGCATTTTAGTTGAAAAACTTAGGATCTATATTTGACATTTTTATTTTTCTATTTTTTCTTATTGATTTTGTGTTTACCATTTGTATTATTGCATCGGTATTACTTTTGTGTTTTAGTGCAAGTGCTGAAAAGAAAAAGAGAGAGAGAGAGAGAGAGAGAATTAAAAAAATATTTCAACACTTTGATATGACAAACCCTCTAAAAAATTATTTTAGATCTTTTGAGGAGCATAGCAACACTGATGGCTAGCTTTCAAAATTTTGACCCCCTGACATAGGAGCTAGGTTTGATCATCCATCTCCTAATACCTACAACCTCAACTGGACTGCTTATCCAAACTCTAATTGGAACATTACTGACATTAGTGTAGAAAATCAATACTGGGGCAGAACTCAGGCCAACCCTGTAGAAAATTAAAACAACTTAGTTTGGGACCACATTTGTTGAACTTAACCTTGGAAAGTGACCTCAAAGCCCAATTTAGGGAGAATAATCTGTCATTAGAAGAATTGAGAGTAAATTTGAGGAATCAATCTAGCATCTACACCCAAAGTTTCAATCTACCCAAGCTTCAATTGGAATAATAATGACACTAGTATAAACAACCACTGATGAGAGAGCACCCATGTCAATTCTGTAGGAAGTTGGAATAATCAGAATAGTGACCAGCCTAAACAAAATGAGAATTTGAATGAATTGGTGATAAATCTACTGAATCAATCACAAAACCAAACTGCCACATTAAGAGGTTTAGAAAATCATATAGATTAGATAGTTAGCTTAAAAATTAATGGATGTCAAGGATAGTAGATTGCCATAATTTTGAATCTAAAAGTTGGTCTATGAAAAGTGGGCTGAGTTGAATGAATTTGGTTGGACAATGACTGGGGAAGAATGTGTTATTCTTTTCAAGACACCCTCTTACATTATGAGAGAGATAGTTGAGCCTATAGTTTCACCCATTAGATTGTCCTAAAGGGAAGTGTTTGAAGACAACCCTACAAAGGAGAGTGGCTAAGTAGAATTAGATCCATGCTCTTAAAAATCTAGAGAGAACCCAAAAATTTAGGTGAACTTAAATTATCTTTTAGGAACCCATTTCTTGCAACTTTTAGAGAAGACACTGATATGTAAATAAAGGAAATAATTGGGAGAGTTTTGGATTTAGAAAGAACATGTAGGAATGGTAATATGAATCAATCCCCTACATACCCTCATGATGATTGTTATAGGCCTGAGAAGAAAAAGTTGCAAGAAAAATAGAATTTTGAGAATTTTGTAGAAACTTCATGATCAACAAAAGATTAAGGGATTGATCAAGGATTACTAAAGTAGAATTTTGTTCATGGAGGAAGCCTTTTTGTCATACTAATGACGTTAATCCAAGTGCTACCTTGGGAGGAAATCTAAGTATTTTCTAATGTGTTTATATTTGTTTACCTTCTACATTTTGCTTTGAAATTTGCTTTGAAATTGATTTTAAATTTTCTCCTAAAAGAGGAGTTTTTTAATCTTGTTTATATATAAAGTGTCAACCCTTTTATTGAGATTCTTACTATTTTGTGTTTTCGTACCTACTTTTGATACTACGACCAGCTGGAATTTGATTTATACTTTTTGAGATTTTTATGAACCATGCATTTACTTCTTTGTTGTATTTACCTGTTTTTTTCATTTACTGCTTCTTTTGTTATAAATGTGTTGAAAAAAACAAGTTTGGAAGAGAGAAAAATGTAACTTATTATGAACTTGAAAATAACTCACATAACTTAGTAAGAGATTTAGCGTCTGTTTGGGGCAGATTGTGTATTTTAGAATAAACAGCTTATCCTGAAATGTTGCCCGCAGTTCGACCGCGAGGTTCGACCCGTAGCCTGCATTTAGTGTAAAAAACTTAAATGAATAGACAATGTTTTTAAAAACGCGCACACCAAACGGTTATACGACGTTTTAAAAAACGTCACCGCACTCATAAGCTGTCCCAAATGGGCCCTAAATTTAAATTGGCAACTCCTTTTAGGAATTCTAATTTATTTCAAACTGCTTATCATAGCCTATTAAAATTAGATGAATGACATTTAGAAAATACAAGTTTTAATGAGTTAATAATAAGATTCATAACTTAACAACTTCAAACTTTACTTAAAAGAACATATAAATTATTAAAAATGTGTGTTTTAAGTGTTAATTAGCAAGCCATGAATGTTCAATCCTTTTTAATCATTTTAATCATGTTACAATTATCTTAAGTTTTTTATGAAAAGAGAGTATAAATTGTATAGCATTAAAATATCAAATGTTGACATTACCCTTCATCTTATTTAAAATTTAAAAAATTTTTGTCAACCATAAATACAATAATGCTAAGGAGAAAAGAAAAAGAAAAGAAAAAGAAAAAGAAAAAAAGCCAAAAGTGAAAAAGTCCTTGAGGAGAAGTTGAGGTTGACACAATAATGATTAAAAAAACAAACAGAAGGGTGTCTAGTGAGACTTGAATAATTAAAATTTTTCTTGAATTTTTACAAAAACCCATTTTTAATTATCTTCAAAAGAAAGAGTTAAGTAATGTTGAGCTGGTTAAAATCCAGTAAAATTGTATTAGAATCGTTTGAGGTTAGAGAAAAGAGCTTAAATTACATCAATTTAATGATATATAGGATTTTTTAGGGATAAGAATTAGGGGAATTAATAGGATAAGAATTTATGGACCATTAAAGATAATTGATCCTATAATGACATTTAAATACTATATTTAGCTTTGATAAACATGTTAGATAGTTAAAAATTTATAGGAGTGTCAATTATCTTCATGGAATCTCAGCTGAGTCATATGATTACTTGAGGGTGAGTAATATGGTAAGTTTGGGGTATTAACATGCACCAATTTTAAGTGATTTCTCATATTTTTTATCATGTATTTTACATTATTTATAATGATTTATGTTTGTGTAAGGTTCTTTATATTATTTTGCAGGTTACACGTGTCAAACACAAAACAGAGTGAAAACACATGATATAGTATGGTCTGATGCAGACATGCCAAATCTGGGCGCGACCACGCCAAAAGTTGTGTGACCACACCAATTTTGAGCGTAAACAAGCCAGTTTCAAACGTGACCACGTCATCAGACATTTAGAGCTCATATTTTGTGCAATTTCATGCATATTTGGGATCTATTTTGGAGAGTTTAGATGCCTATTTTTTAGCCCTACTCTAAAAACTAAAAATAAATATATATTTGTGTCATGAGAGATCTCTCTCTTGGCCTCTTGGAGGCTTGGAGAAGGAGTCCTACACAGGGAGTCATTGGAGAATTCTAAAGGCAAGATTCAAAGAGAATTTGAGAGCATTCCTCAAGGTCTTCTTCCTCCTTTGTGAAAACCTTATAGGGTGAGAGTTTCATTTGTTTTATGAGTTGTGAGAGACTTATATGAGAGGAGGGATTGCTACAAGTGTGGAGAAGATGTATTATTGTATGTTTTACTTGTTTATGTTTCTTGCAAGGAATTCCTGCATAGTTTTTCTTGTGATGATTTTTTCGAAGATGCATGACTAATTTTATTCGTGTCTTTGTGATGTAAGGGTAGTAGATTTAATTGTGGTTTTTCCATAATATTTTTTTGTTAGCATTTTCTTGTACTTGCATAGCCTACATTATTGGTTAACCTTTAAACTTAATTTACTCCTAGTCTAACAAACAAGGATGTTTAAATATTTCATGGAACTACACACCTAACCATTGTGTAGTGGAAACAAATAGTTAACCATAAAATTGTGAGAGGATAGAAATATTCTAATAGAATTTTGCGATCATCCCGGGAGATTGAAACAGTTAAGCAGAATGTCACAGGGACATAGCATCCTCAACTTCATGAATCCTTAGCTTCTTTTGACCTAGCCATAATGACCAATTGACAATAATCTGTAGGTAAACATTTAGGAAAATCACGTTCACCATGATCATAGAGGCATTAGTTTCATCAATCTTAAAGGAACTCATAAATACTTTCCCGCTGCTTTTATTTTCTACTGCCTACAAGTTTCTGTATTTTTGCTATAATCTTAAGATTTAATCCCTCTTTGCAATCACACCAAGCTAGACTCACTAAATTAGTACCCATAGATTTTTCTACAGAATTATCTGTTAAATTTTCCTTATGGATCGATGTTCGGATTTTTAACCAGTATACTATTTTACACGTGCACTTGCGTTGTACGACCGACTAACTTTACGGTAAATTTTGGCACATCACTCGTTCGTCTTTTTTATCTATTCGAGAGGAGTGACCTCTCTCACGTTTCGAACAAGGACCATATTTCTCTCTCCATACATCATCCTTCGAGCTATTCACGTCCGGATGTCGATCCGATTTCGAACCTTTGTAAATCAGCTGATTCGTATACTCTTCAATTGCAATATATTCATTGACTAACTCAAGGAGCTTAGCCAACATTTCTGGTTTCCTTAAACCCAAAAATTATTAGAATTGTGGACTCTTCATTTCTTGTGCAGTGCTGCCTTGAAAACCACCAGCTCCAGGTTTTAAAACTCGACCTTCTGGAAACTTGTAACCAATGTTCGCAAGCTCTCGTTCAGTCCCTATTTTATATACCACAAAGAATCTGAATTCTTTCATGGTATTTGGGCACCAGAAAGCTGTGCTAAAGACAACTTCTTGAAGTCTTTGAAGGAGTTAATACTTCATACAGGAAGTCTATTGAACCACCTGAGAGCAGAATCTCTTAGCTTGGTATAGAACAACTGACATTTTAATGCGTCAAAGATTTTAAGAAAACAAATTGCTGACTTAAAAGGGGCAATATGATCAGCGGGGCCCTTCAACCTTTATATTTTTCCAAGGTGGGAACCATAAACTTCTCTGGTGGCTTGGCTTTTACAATATGCCTGATAAATGCATTCTCAATCCGACGATAAACTTTTATCGCTTCTAGCTATTGTTGTCCTCTGTGCATTGATTTGACACTGTCCAAATACTGAAAATCTTTCATTCGCTTAGTTGTCGGGGCCGCCTATTGAACTTATGGCTCTAGTGTTGGTGGATCGGATTGCGGGAGAGTCTGTGCCCTTCCCTCAAGTACCACTCAGGTTAGCAACATAATATGTTTGACCATTCAATCATGGAGTCCCTGAATTTTTTGTTGTACAAATTTCCAAATATACCCCACAATGGAGATTTCCCCATGATGCGTTCCTTCACCCTGACATACTCATCGTCTTGTAAAATACATGATTCCATGCTCATCACACCTTTTAAGATGTCATATCCTAAATTATCTTGTGGATCACACCCAATGAATAGAGCGTTAGTCCAGAAAAAAGAAGAAAGAAAGAAGGTTTAACTATTTTTTATATTCTTAGTGAGAGTTCTTTTTGGAGTCTCATTTCTTGGAATGGTCGTTCTATTTATAGCTCATAAGTAGGATATGATAAATTACATAGTTATCTGCATTAAAAGGGGGACATTACTATAATTAATGAGCTAGTACATTTACACATTTATAACTGAATATCGTTTATTCTAACCTCTTAACCGCTATTAACACCATTCTATTTATGTAACTGCCTTTAAAACTGCTTCACATTCGTAATTGCCCAATTTGGTTGCTTGGAATTTGTTTGATCATTTAGGATTTATTCGATGGACCAAACATCCTTTGGTTGACTTAAAAGATCTTTGATTGCCCATTCTATGGAGACCAAATGTGAATACACATTGTTCTTAGGTAGGATTATTTCATTGGATAGATGGTGGATTACCGTAATATGATAAGCAGCTTATCTTATGTTTATGTGCCTATACTAAAGACTCAAGTTAGACAACTGTTGATTTTCATGATGATAATTATGGGGAAGTCGATGCTGATGCGACCGTGCTGTATTTGTTGGGTTCATTCAATCGGCCCATGTAACCGATCGATCGTATGACAGATAATCCATGTCATTAATGTCTCCAATAATTTCTCTTCAAGATTCGTGTAGGCGTATCTTTTGATGTACACACTTTTGTTTGATTTTTAATGATTTCCTCCAATACTCTACTAGTAAAGTGTATAAAAATCAATTCATTTAATATTCAATAAAAAAAACGTATATTTAAAAAACTAAGTATTTTTTATTTTACATTGAAATATAATAAAAAAATTTAAAAATTAAAATTAAAATTAAAATTAAAATATTTTATAATTTCATTAAATATATTTTTTTTAATTTTTTTCTCACTAAAGATTAAGTAAAGATATCATCGCATAGATGGGCATGACGTGTCAGGTCATTTTCTTAACAGTGATCAGAGAGCTCTGTCGACATAAATAAGTAGTTTTGGGATAAATCTCACCGAAACGCACGGCATAGCAGGCCAAAATTTGAGCCCTGGAGCTCGCGCTTGTGTCCGCAAAGTTTTCAGGTAATTTCAGTGCTCGATTTCGAGCATATGGTGGCATTTTGCTGCCCTCCGATCGCCATTGTTGACGAGCTTTGTGGTAGGCGGTACAAGTGCAGTTTGCCGTCTCCGGTGGCGGCGATGGCAAGCAACGAGGCGCTCCTCCTTGAATCCCTCACTTCCCGATACTCGGAATGGATTATAGAGGCCCTCGACGATCTGCCGCACGATCTCAGTTTCCTCATCACTGATCCCTACATCGCAGGACACCCCATCGTCTTCGCGAGCCGTGGGTTTCTTTCTATGTCCGGTTTTTCTCGCGAGGAGGTCGTCGGCAGGAATGGGAGGATATTTCAGGGTCCCGATACTGACCGGAGGTCGGTGATGGAGATTAGGGAGGCGATTCGGGAGGAGAGGGCGATGCAGACTAGTATATTGAACTATCGGAAGGATGGGACGTCATACTGGATCCTATTCCAGCTTTGTCCCGTTTTTGGAAGAGATGATGGCAAGTTAGTTCACTTCTTTGCTGTACAAGTACCGATCCCTCGGCTGCGTTCGAGTTCTAAGCGACAGAGCAGTGGACTATTAGCCGGGGTTTGTAGGAATGAGGTGCGCTCTGATCTAGACTTCCGGTGTAGTCTTCCCTTCGATTCCTATGACGATTCGGATAATAGAGGTATGCGGTGTTTTAGCGAACGGATCTGTGGGAATGCTGTACTTTCTAAACGCTTGATTTCTTTAAGTGGGTTCGTTTAGTCGATTGCAGGGTTGCAGGGGGGAGAACGGAGGGAAGCAGGTGATCGTGAGAAGCAAAAAGCAGTAGATGGTGCTACCGAGGTACTATCGAAGCTGGCGCATTATAGTGAGGTCACCGGGAGAGTTGTGTGCGGCAAGAGATGTAGTCCCAAGGCTGGAATTTCTTCTCTGTCTTCATCCTTGTGCACTTCTCTCGGTAGAATTAAACAGAGCTTTGTATTGTGAGTTTTAAAATTCGTGCTGTTGTAGGGTCGGAATATACTATTTTCCTTCTTCCATTGTTTGAATTATTGAAGGATATATAGTTTGTTTTACAGGACTGATCCTCATTTGCCTGATATGCCAATCGTCTATGCTAGTGATACCTTCTTTAGTTTGACAGGTGACTTTCTGTTGCTTTTCACGTTTTATTTTCTGTTTAATGTCAAGAAAAAAAAAAGCTGTATTTTTTTTTTACAGGACTGATCCTCTATTTCATTTCCTTTTTGAGCTTTTGGTCTGTTCTATGAATAAAGCTACATACATCCCTGGGAAAATATATGTTGACTCTGAAAGTAAAATTCAGAGTGTTCCCTTTGCTTAAAATTATAATTACTGGTAATTTAGCATCATCAAGCGTGAGTTTACTATTTGTAATTCTGTAATGTGCTTGAATCGATAAACCTATTGCACCTCTAAACCAGGTGCATTCGCTGATGCATGCCTGCGTAGGTTCTGTCAACCTTGAAAATCAATTTACAATAACATTTTTAGATGGTCATGGTAAGATACTAATCTCAAATTGGTAGTGTTAAACAAATGTCTTTTTTTTTTTTCTGTTCCATCTTATGTATAATAATTAGTGATTGAATTGGTTTTTTCTTTGAAGAAGTCATGGCTAGGGTTACTTGGTCCACCTATTTAACTTTTTTTCTTCGTATTTTTACTAAACCGAGTTGAATGAAGGATGGATGGTGGATGAATTCTTTTTAGTGACAAATGTGAATCTTATTTGATAGGTTAACAACTATTCTTACGTCTGCAGGTTACACTAGAGATGAAGTTTTAGGACGTAATTGCAGGTTCTTAGGTGGGCCTGACACAGATGTTGAGGCCTTACAACAGGTATTTTTGACAGAAAAACAGCTTATCCATTTAGCAGCTCTGTATTTCTCGGTATTCTTTCTATCTCATGTAATATATTGATTCTAATTTGTAGATAAAAGATAGTATCTTGACAGAAAAAGCTTGCACCGTGCGTATTCTGAATTACAGGTGCATGAACCAGTCAATTCGATTAGCTTTAAAAGTATTTTGGGACCTTAATTATGTATTTTTTTAAAAATTCAGGAAAGATGGAACTTCATTCCGCAATCTTCTACACATATCACCTGTTCGAAATTCATCTGGCAAGGTACCATCGTTGAACTTAAGATCTTAATATTTTTAATAACTTGGGTTTGACTTGAAAAGTGTTCTGCTGTAGAAGTACAGCTCTGAGTGTTTCGTTCACTTATGTATGTTCTTACCTGTATGTTCTTACATGTTATTACAAGAATGATCCTTCAACTGTATAATTTTTAAAAAGCTGAAAAGTGTACCTCATATTTTTTCCCTAAAAAATGGTTGCTTAATGAGTTCACCAATTTTAAATTGTTGCAATTTCTAGGATTCTACGGGACAAAAAAATTGTAAAGGGGATTCCCAACTAAAGGGAATGGTGGATCATCGCCCATCACACATGGAGATCCCTGTGAATGACATGGACGGCGATTTATCATTCGGTAGGGAATTTCCCTATAAAATTTTTATCCTATTCCACTGTTACGCACATGAAGTAGTCAAGTTGAGAGTGAAGCATCATTTTAACTTTTCTTTGATCCATGAGCAGATTGCATTTTATGTTGGAGTTCAGATTGAGGAGGGATTGAAGAATGATGAGCATGGGCTGAGCCCATCTATCAGGCAGCTCGGTGCTGTCGGTGCAGTTAAAGTGGCTGTGAGGAGCTTGTCTTCAAGCGCAGGATCATCTTCCAGGTCCTTTTCATAGTATTCACTGTAGTTGTAAATTTGTGGCCTAGCAGCCAAATTGTACTTAATCTGTCTCTTTGGGGCAAAGAAGGAGACTGGGTGCACAAGCGCTCAATTCCAAAGTTTTCTTTGTTGTAATATTTTACATTAACATATGAGGTTTGTTTCAATGAAAGTTGAAACCCGACAGTTATGATTAACTTTTTCACACTTCAGGCACTTTTAAAAGATTGGTAGACCTAAAAAGATTAGGACATATTGTATGAAATATGATCTTAATCTATTGGAATTAAATGTAAATATGACACTCAGTAGGACGCAATGGAGAAAAGAGATTCATGTAGCCGACCCACTTAGTGGGATAAAGACTTCTTGTTGTTGTTGCTGCTGCTGTTGCTGTTGTTGTGTGACAATTTCGAAAGATGACTTGTAGCACACTACCATTCTTTGGTTTCCATAGCTCAGTTAAAAACAATCACATGACTTTGTGCATTCCACATAAAATAACTGACCATCAAGATAAACTTTTCTCTTTTGTTTCCCAAGATCAATTAATTTAATAAAATGTTTTCTTTCAATTAATCAAATGCAGCTGCGATGACATAGGGCACTGCAGCATGCAAGTCTATTTTTGTCATGTCATCCCAACATGAGACACAATTTGTTATCAAAATTTAGATTTATTAGCCTTGCGTTTAAGTTTGGTCATGATATTATGGGGGCTTATAAAAAAAATTTTCATGCAGAAGAAGAATAACCTAGATGCAAATTTAATAACGGGAACTTAATGAATTTTATTTCCATGAGGCACTTACACTTCCAAATGTTTTTCGTTTTCACGTGGGATATCAGAATGGTTCAAACATGACCCAACATGAGTTTGCCGTGCAGGCAATTATGTTTGATCTTCTCTATTTTAAGAACGACAGGATATGTAAAAGGACACATTTTTGACATAGTATGACACCCCACAATTTGGTACTCAAATTGAGACTTGTAAGAAATATGGGAGTTTTGTCCTTTTGTATCTCTGTGTTTTCATAGTCCTAACCAATGTGTCCCTCATCTTCAAAGTTGAAGTCCATCTCGCATCAAAGTTAAGATAGCCAAGATACAAAGGTGAAGACGAGTTGAAGATGAAGACTCATCTCACCATCATGTTGAAGCTGAAGAAAAAAAACTAGTGTCTCTCCACTTTCGAACATGAAGCCAAAAGCCATACACCATCCATATCAAGGGAAGCCAAAGGTAATAAAGCCTCCAGATTTTTTTCATTTTTTTGCGGTTGAACTTTTGGACCAAATTGAATTATATTGTTCATTTATTTTATGGGATAATTACATACAAAACCACCTGAAACACTGATATTCACAAATTAATCACTTCGGTGGTTTCTTGAACTACCAAACCATGTATTTACACATGCCATCTAGAACTTGATTAAAAATGAAAAATATAAATTGGGGTTTTACCATGAACTTTGATATTTGAGTGAGAATTTAAAAAATGGATGAAAGAGAGTGATTGATTTATAAATAACGAGTTTTCAGCGGTCTATATGTGAGTGTCCTTGTTTTATTTATGGTAACGGTTCGTGCCCTCGTGCTTTTGCCAACATCTCCGCATCTACACCTTTGCTCCAAAGCCAAGGTAATACCATGTCTACCACTTCCATTACTTTTGGCAATTCTCATACTTTGCATGTGTTTTGTGGCTGCACTTAACTTAATTAAGTATAAATTATTTTTAATTTTGTGATTTTTTTTATATGTTATACTTCATTATGTAACTTTTTTAGTAGAGAAGAGAAAAGGCTATATACTTCATATTTATATCTTATTATTAAGTAAAAAATGTGTCCATGGTGTATCTTTTCTTATTTTTTGTAATTATGTCGTGCAAGTATGTTAATGTTCTTGTTTCATAAACTTTTTTTAGGACATTTACATACATAGCACTCAATTCTATCATGTCACATAAAAAATAGCACTAATTCTCACTTTTTAATAGTCAAATGCACCTTTCATGCATAGATAAAGTGTAATGCATGTAAATATAAAAGTTTAGGTGTGAGATAGATAAATCCATAAGGATTGCATGCTTATGGTTTTTTTTGTTTTGTTGTTGTTGTTGTTTGGTACTTTTCTGTCTTCGTTAACTGGAGATTGGCTTGATTTCCCTTTGGACGCGTTATCTTCTATATTGATCTCACAAAAACAACTGCAAAGGATGTGACTTCACGCAAATCAAACTGAACGACAATTAAAATTGCTCAAAAGTTGCTCCTTATATATATATTTTTCAAGGTTGATGAGCTTTGACTATGAGATGTTTTGATGCGAGAGAAAATATTCAATCAACAAATCAGACTCTCGTCCTCTTGTCAAATATTGTTGTATGGCAATGTCGAATCATCTAGTGATAAAAAAAACAAAGAAATCTAAACCTTTTTGACCGCACACATAGACCCTTATTTTGATTACCTCTATGTAGGGCTGTAAACGAGCCGAGCTTGAGCGAGCTCAGGCATGGCTCGTGTTCGGCTCGTTCGAAATAGCTCGTGTTTGAAATTGGCTCGTGTTCGAAATTGGCTCGTGAACAGTGTGTTCGTGTTTGACTCAATTTAAATGTTCGTGTTCGTTTTCGGCTCGTGTTCGGCTTGAAATTTACTCGTTAAAATTAAATTGAAAAAAATAGATGTAAAGTGTAGGATTCAAACCTGGATCAAATATATACAAAATAAGGGATTAACCACATTACCACGTGAGTTGTTATAATTTAAATTTAGACATAAGTATATGTAATATATTATTATATAAATAATTATATAATTTTTTTTAATTTCAAGCTAAAACGAGCTGACCACAAGCGAACAAAGAACAGTTCGTATTTGACTCGTTTATAATTCGAGCTTGTTCGTGTTCGGCTCGTTTACTTAACGAACGAGTCGAACACGAGATACTTAACGAGCCGAACACGAGCTGTTTGCGAACAACGAGTTTTTTTGACAGCCCTACCTCTATGATATCATAGGAAGGTGGATATCTCGTCGTGCCTTCTACGGCAAGAAAATATGTTATTCGGATACGTCCAGACGTTCAACTATAGGCGGCCACGTTATTATATATATCAACGGCGGACGATGTGACCGCCAGTAATTGACTGTCCGGATGTGCGGATATTCGGACAGAATATTTTTTCCTTCACGGCATCCCCCTTCTAAGCCTCCAGCAAAATAGCTTTCTGTCCTCCAAGCATTGGGACACAATAAGCAATTGTGACGTCCAAATCGCCCAAAATCCTTGCGAAGTAAAAAATATGGGGCGCTTCCATAGACATTTTATAATACTCATTCAGGAGAATAATCTCTAGATGGTCATTAATTTATTAGTAACATATTATCTATGAAAATTTTTAATAAACTACTTTAGATGGCACACCACATGCCGTTTATAAACAATAATTTATCAGGGGTAGTCACCCGCAGCACGTGCTCAACACACCTCCCTTATTTTATGATAAATTAATGTTTTTTTTTAAGGGATGTAAGATATTAAATATTTCAATTATTCCATTTCCCTAGATGCATAGTAATATTCCCTTTATATATATATATATATATATATATATATATATATATATATATATATATATATATATATATATATATATATATATATATATATA
>NEWO01000002.1:5415524-5438274 GCA_003013225.1 Phalaenopsis aphrodite | reverse complement strand
TATGAAACACAAAATTTGGATGCACATGTAATATTTTTGCATTAGCATGAGGATGGAAATCCACTCACGTCACACCCATTGACTCCAAGGCGGCTCCACTTCTTAAGGTCAACATCTCCATCCGGCCCCACTATAAAAATTGACACCTGGCAACATCCCAGAAATTTCACTTCACCCCCATGGTATCTTCATCGCCACACCCAACTCCCACCCCCAGCCTCCGCCGGTGCAAACGCTCCAACAATGACACGTGGAATCATTAACATTCGGGTACACTTACACATAGAAATCGTGAGAGCTGCATGCTGCCACGTGGAAAGCCAATGTCCGTCCAACCATTTTACAATTTATATAAATCAGAATCGATAGCTGCACTGAAGCATTAATGGCGGCTCTCCTGCAGCCCAATGAGAAGAGCAGCTACTTCTCCTCTCTTCCGTTCGCAGACTTATTATCACCGCCGGCGATCGCCGGCGGCGATCCTTCCGATTTCGATGCCAGTCAGTATTTCGATGGAGAGTTGGAAGCTCCGATGTTTCGAATGATGGAGAGCGGCGACTTATATGAGTGTCAGATGTACGTACGTTCAAAGATGTGATTTTTATTTATTTAATTTGCAGTTATTTTTCCGTCGAAATATAATTGATTTGTTTATGTAATTAAATTAGTTATTTCAAAAGGTTTTTTTTTTTTTTTGCATTTAAATTATATTTTGGTGGATGTATATAATTTGGTTAGTTTGGGTCATGTTTGGTGATTATGTTAATTAAATCATGAAATTATAGATGCATGTGTTATTATGAAATTTATACATGCAAAATATATAAAGTATTAATATGATATAAAAAAAAATATCATTTTTATTACTTTTTTTTAATGTAAAATACATCTATTCATATATGGTTTAAAGGTGTTAAGAAAGTAGATGTAAAATTAAGGTAGTATATATGTAAATATATAAGAATTATGTGTTATAAATGCAAATTTCCCTTATTGTTATTATGCTTATGAATATAAAGTAATAGCTAGTTCTCATATATAAAAGATATAGTTAATCATTTTATGTGATTTGGGTGTATGTATTTTTCTTTGGGGCATTTACATGCATATCAACCAATTCCTATGTATTTATACATCTAACTCCTAATCCTTACTTCTTAACACTTAGGTATTAGATATGTGAATACATATGTGTATGTATGTAAATCGTTATTTATGTTTGTGGCCATTTATATTGGGGTTTGTAATATGAAGGGAATATGAGGAGGTGAAGAGAAGGAAGGCAGAAGCTGGTTGTAGGATTGGGTTCAGGACAAAGTCTGAGGTGGAGGTATTGGATGATGGATTCAAGTGGAGGAAATATGGGAAGAAAGCTGTGAAGAATAGCCCAAATCCAAGGTATGCATTCCTAATTAGGGTGCTAATTAATATATGTTTTTAAGCTAATTTTAGTGATTATATATGAAGCAAATTTAATTATAAGGACCTCGTGGGACCCACTAGGTCTATAATAAGATTTTAATTCGATCAAAATTTATTTTTAAGTTATGTGATTTTTTTTGAATTAATTAACATTGAAAATTTATTGATTATAGAAAACTATTCTAATTTAATTTGAGTCAATTCAATTTTTTCCAAGCCATCTCATTACTAAAAGGTCAGTTGAATAAATGACAATTATTTTGCATGTTTATCTAATAAGGATTAACTATAATTAATAATTGTTGAATCGAATTTTTTTCTTGGACCACAACTCAAGAAAATTAGAGCGTTAGAAAGGAGGGAGGGAGAGAGAGAAAGAGAGTGAGTGAGTGAGTGAGAGAGAGAGAGAGAGAGAGAAGTGTGATGTGATTTGTCCCTCTGGAGCAAACTAAGTATCTTGTGACCCTTTTTACATGATCAAATATACATCGAGAAAGGAAGAGAATAAAAAAACCCTCTTACATAAAAAGACCTTCATATTTATTATAAAGAGAGTGCAATGAAGGAAAATTGCATCTCTAAATTTGCTTTCAAGAGGGTTATAGATTATTTTGGGTATTTTACAGAAGTGGGCTAATGAATTCAGGTTGCTGGTCGCTCAGACTTCGGTTCGTATAGACTTCTCATCATCTGGACTTCTAAACTTCCAGGCTGGTTTGATCAGTCATTCAGGATGTCGATCAGTCGTCTAGGCTTAGTCGGTCATCCAAGCTAGATAGTTCCCTTGAGAGATTCAATTTGACTCATTTTTGCTATACAATAATAATACAACTGAGTTAATGAATCTAATCTTAGGCAAATTTAAAATGTCTGATTATCAAATACATAAATTTAAAATGTTTTATTAGAGCCATTTAGGATCACCTTTTTATATATTTAATTTTTTTTATAATTTTATTTGAATAAATGGATGCATGTGGTGTATGATAGTGGTCACAAGTGGAACGAACAACAACTAGCAAGCAATGGTTTGTGGTGATCATAATTATTTTGAAGAGCACTCAAAGCTTCTAATTGTTATTATGTAAATTGAAAAAATTATTTTCTTTCAGAAGCAAAAAAATAAATATACAGGATCTTACATAGTCTTCAGTTACACCCAAAAGTTGTTGTTGGCAATAGTTGGACGTTGAAGAAGAAGGCTCCTACCTTTCATCCAAAGCATGTCGTTTTGGCTGCGAAGAAATTAGGGTATAAACATTTGTTTTATTTGTTCAGAAGATCTTAAATTCTCGTATCTTATGAAAAGAGATCATAGAGAATAGGTGAGTCATGATAATTGTTGTGCGTCGAAAACTTTATAGTAGTAGTGTGATTAATTACTGTCTAAGTGTTGCACGAATATCCAACACATGCAAAACTAATTGAAGAGTAGTAAGAGAAGACAACTGAATTTTTTACATGGAAAATCAGAAAAGGGAAAAAATGATACAACTTTTTTTCCATGTAAAAAAATTGAAGAGTGGTAAGAGAAGACACTCAATCACAATAATCCACTATAAGTGTGCATGTAAGTACAATTATACACCTTTTTTTTTTCACAACTGAGAGAGCAAGGTTACAACTTTATACTAATTACAATGCTTGTCTGTATACAATATAGAAAAAACTTCAAAGTCTAGAGAAGTCATCGTATTTTGAGTGTAACGATCGTAAACAATTGTCATCATGAGTTATCGTCAATCTTCAATAGAGTATTATGTGTCACGACATATTTGGGATATAACATTAGCAAGCAGATTTCGCCAACAGCGGCGAGCATTGGCTGCAGGCTGTAGTTGACAGTGGACAGCGTTAGGTGAACGCGCGGTTGTCAATGGTGGTCAGCAACTATGAAGACTGAAAGTTATCGTCGGGTTTTCTGACCAGAATAACACTAGAATTGAACTTATTTTCCTCCTCCCCTCAATTGAAGAGAGAGGTTATATTTATAGCTTTTAGGAAAATGGCATTTTGATCCTTTGGTGAATAACTTTTCGAATTGCTTGATCAGACTACTCACATTGGCCCCCTTGATCATATTGAACTTTTAATGATTTGAGTGCATTAATATTCTAGAAAATAAACGAGCTTAGGCTCTTTGGATTCCACTTGTCGAGATGGTTGATTTTTCTATGAATATGTTGAATTTAGAGTTCATGTAACCATTAAATTAATAATCTAAATTCCTCCAAAGGTGCTTACATGGCTTAATCTAGGTTTGATTGAACTTAGATTGAACCAATTATGGTATTATCTAAACGACCAGTTTGACTATAAAATTGCTGAAATTGAGGCCCTGTGTGATCTTTAATTTGAATTCAGAATGTTTTTTTTGTTAAAAAATACCTCGAGTTTCATGTCAAATGATAAACTTTATGGCTGACTTATTAGTTGGCCCCTAATTTTGGGTTATGTTATTTATGTCGTTTGAACATAAAGACATTCTAAAAAGTTTGTACCTCGATGAGAATTTTTTCATCCTGGGTACTCTATGAAATTTGAATCACGTTGTTGACGTTATGATGCACAAAGGCAGAGTAGTTGTGGTTTGAAGGTGATGGTGGATGTCGAAAAACATTGTTACAGTGGTGGTAGTGGTTATAAAGCAATGATAGGGATTTAGAGGTGTATTCATGTATACACGGGCTCATATGTGTGGTCGTAAAAACAAAGGAGCGTGATTATGCATTAAGAACATAGTAGGGTCCATAGAAAAGTACGAACGCAGGCACATATTATACGACTCATACAGGGACACGCTGGTGCAAGCAGGCATGCACTTGTACTTGTGATAGCTTGTGCTGGAGTTGTGGAGAGTAGCGAGTCGGGCTAGGTTAGTGGAGTGCGGGCGTGAGCTGTTGAGTGCGCTGACCAACCCGGGTCAACTCGAGTCATGAGCGAAGGGTGGTTGCATAGGCTGCCAGTGCCGAATTATGTTGATTCGTAAGCAGTGGACGGTTGCACAGGCTATCTAGGCAGGATTAGATTAAGACATTAGTGATGGGCGGCTGTGCATGCTGCCTCGGCCGGATTGAGCCAAGTCTTGAAATTTAACTTATTCTCCTCCCTCAATTGAAGATAAAGATTCTATTTATCGCCTCTGGAGGATTGATATTTTGGTAATTTGGCAAATAACTTCCCTAACAATTAGCTGATCGGACGTCTCACATTGACCCCCTTTGATCATATGAGATTTTTTAAGGGTTTAAGGGCTTTAATGTCCTCAGAATTAAACAAACTTGGGCTCGTTCGATTCTTGTCATCGAGATCTTTGGTTGACTATAAATATATCAAAATTGAAGTTCATTAGATCATTAAATTAACGATACAAAATTATCAAATGTGCCTTAATGGCTTAATCTGTGTTTGATTTGACTCAGATTGAACCAAATTCGGTATCATCTGGTTGGTCTTATTAAGACTGTTAGTTCGACTATAAACATACTGAAATCGAGAACCTAGAAGTTCTTTAATTTGAATCTAGAACATTATATCTTGAGATTCATGTCAAATAAGAACTTCATAACGACTCATCAATAATAATAATAATAATAAAACACTTCTCTATTTTTAATGATTTCATGGCAAATTTTAAGGCCAAACGAAAAAAAATCTTATATTTCATAAATAAATTTCAGTTTCTAATTATTGAATCCAAAGTTTTTCATGGAGCCTCAGAGAGCCTTCCTTTAGGATTGAGAGACATCAAGTTCAATTAAATCATATATAGTATAAAAGCATAGATTTTCTGAGGAAAGTATAAAAATGGTAGTTTCTTTGGGAGAAAAACAATAAGATTTGATTTATTTTTTCATAGCCTCCTATTTATTTGTATATATAGGTTCAAACAAAATTCTCAATGAATGAATAGATGTTAATTTATATGGCTTATTATGAGGTAGTATGGTTGTCCAACCACCTTAGCCCTTGAAATAATTTCTTATGTGTGATATGTCAAACTGATTTATATTTGTCCTCTAGCTACGAGCGGCTATGCCGGTCTACTTTCATCCTCTAGGCATGAGATTTTGAACTAGCTCTCATCATTTGACGACCTACCTAATGTCACTTGTTGGTCCTCGATATTTAGATTCAAGTCTGTACCAAACAAAGTCTTAGATCTAACTTGGGTTTTACGTGCAACATATATATTGTTTGACATGACTGAGTTGAGGCATTCACCAGTATCGATGTTCTCATATCTTTTCTATGAAGCCAAAAAGAATACGAAATAAAGACGAATAACATCCCGAATCATCTTAGATTTATTTCTCAGAAAATAAACTTCATCACTAGAATTTACCTCACCCACACATTATGAATCTTATCACAAAAGAAGAGTTCAAGTTTAATTTTTCTACTCGTTCCCATTTAGAGTAGACATCATATGTTAGTCACGAATCTTGTCGCGAAGGGGACATTCAAGCTCAGATGATGTAACTATCATGCATGACAACAAAGAAGAACAAATGATCTAATTCAGCACATCCAATTTGTATATGTTTAGAACCATGGGAAAATTTAAGAGGGGTCTTGCATTTAAACATATATAGTTATATTTTCGCTCCTAGCAAGTCGAAAAAAAGCACACATTTCTTTTATTTACATATCTTACTTCGAAGCTTTATATTTACATATATAAAACTTTGGTTTTTATTTGTGAAATTATAGATTCGATTGTAATGTGTGTAAATATGAAATTTTAGTACAGTACAGTATGATTTACGCCGTCGTCAGCACGCCCATCATCCCGGACTTAATATTTTCCACCACAAAATCTAAAAACCAAAATTGATTATTTTCCTCATCAAATATATCGATGATGTGTGGCTGCAGGAACTACTACAGATGCTCGAGCCCAGGCTGCGAGGTCAAAAAGAGAGTCGAGAGAGACCGCAGCGATTCAAACTACGTGATAACTATATATGAAGGGACTCATAATCATATAAGTCCAGATTGCAGGCCATCATACGCCACTGATTTTCCTCAAACTGCCATTAGCTCCCATTCATTCCTGAAACCAACACCATGAACTCTGTATTCCATCCCATCAAACAAACAATTCACCATCATCTGTTTTTATTTTGTTCATTATGTAACTATCTTCACTTGGGGCAGTTAGTTAACATGCATGCCCCATAATTTTTATGTATTTACATGCTTAGCGCCTATACCTTTTTTTTGTTTTTTACATTTATATCATGTTGGGTCTTTGGTATCACAACAAACATATCACTATTTTAACTTTTAAAGAGTGGAATTTGTATTTTTATGTAAGATGGTTTATTTATGTAAAAATTGAATGTTAGGTGGTTAGATATATAAATACATAGAAATAAAGGGCATGTAAGTAAATCTTACTTTATATTTTAGTTTTGTTTTTTTTTAATGTTTTTCCTTCTTTGATTTGTATCTATGTCTATGTGGAGGGGAATGTATGGAATTCTATCTAAAACATCAATGTTTTTTTTTAAAATCCAATATTAGGATAAACAAAATAATTATATGTAATTTAAAAAATAATAGAAAATAGAATTTGCCAAAGAGATTTGAACAAATGTTTTTTTTTATATTAGCAAGTCACCATTCAACACTAGTTCATTATTGTGATTCACATGTCTTCTTCTTACAAGTACCAAAAAATTTGATGTTTCATCACCAAAATATTAAAAAAAAAAAGAGAAACATTTTTCTCATAATTTGTTGAAACAAGACAAATGACATCAAACTAATTTGACTTATTTTACTTATATTTTTCTTTTTCTTCAAGCCTAACAAAGCCTTAGTGTATATAGAGCCCCACAATTGTGCTCTTTGATCCATACTCCCACATAAAATTTTGAAATAATAATAATAAAACTGAGAAGAATTGTCGATCATTCCAACGATAAAAAGACGGTATGAAAACCAAAGCAGATAGAAAAATATCCTAAACATACTATTAATTGATTACCTGTCTAAAAACCACACGATCTATCTTAATCGTGTTGACAAGTGTTGACAGGTAGCAAGAATGCAAATGTATTGAGATCTGAAACATCCGATGGATTGACCTAGAAGAGAGAAAATATTTTTTATGTATGAGAAATACCACAGAGAGCAGCTTCCTTAACAAAAACATTTGAGAAACAAGGATGCAAAGGTTAGAGTCGGACAAATTCAGACGTTGCATGAGCAATTGAGGACAAAAATTGTCAAGCATAACACCATATATCAAAAGCAAGCTAATAAATCAAAGAAAATTATGGTCTTCAAAGACTGTGACATGGTGTGGATAAGATTGAAGAAGAGTAGATTTCCTATAGGAGTATTTGAAAAGCTCAAGCTTAGAGCTGGCAGCCCAATCAGGATTATCAAGAAGATCAATGATAATGCATACAAAATTGATGTGCTAAGAAACAATAATATTTTTGCTACCTTTAACGTCAATGTATTGCTGCCATATTACGAGAATACAAAAGATTCTAAAGAAGAGGGTGAAGCCCCTTCCATCCATGGAGAGTGACAAGTAAACGTCACATGCTCCGAAAGATGGTATTATCCCAACTTGAGACAAACCTTCATGGGAATAAGATTTACCATCCCACGATAGTTGTAGCAGAAGAATTCCCGCCTATTGGGTTGTGATAGGCCCTATTTGCCTTATTTTAATTTATAATTAGGGTTTAATTTCTAATCCTAATATAAGTATGTTATTTTAGAATCCGTTGGACAATTTTATGTTTTTGATTTGTGCATTTGAGAGATTGTTTTCTCTAATTTAGGCCCCAAGGAGGGACATCATTTTTTTTGTGTGCAAGTGGTGTTTGTAACTTTGGGACTAAGTGTTGACTCTCCCTTGGTTTATGTGCCTAAATGGTATTGTTGTTTGTTGTGTTAACTGTTAGTTCTCCCAGTCGAACTCTTGTTTTCCCTTCCAAACTCCATTAACTCCATATATTCTCTTATGTAGCCATTCCACAACACCAACCCGCTAGATCCAATCCTCAAACACCTTTCTAAGGATCCGGAATGGCATGAGAGAGAGATAGAGAGACAAAAAGACTTCCACAATTTTATTTTGCCCTCAATTCAATCACATGTGCATGCACGCGTCTGCGTAGGTATGCGCACATATGTATCCGTGTGTGTGTGGGCATATATATATATATATATATATATATATATATAGATATGATAGCAAGAGAATCAGAATGCATTTACTAAGGGAAACAAAATAATCCAGCAGACATTGACACCACATAAAGGTCTAACTGAACCCGCATGCTTGAGGCTTTAGGCTGCCTCATGTATGTTCTTCGATTAACATATAATATACACTTTTTCAAGTATTAGAAGCCAGAACTTCTAGGATTCGCATTCATATTCCCTCTTCTAATAAAAGAGCAGCCTCACAAGATGGCTGTTACTCATTCAATTGATCCCAACCTCGAGATTTAACTAGTCAGGCCCAATCCCAAGCCATGAATGACTTGAGCACAACATAACTCATTGACTTTCCTAGTACCATGGAACAAATTAATGAATTGGCACAAAATTTGTCCTCCAGTGCCACACAGAGCAAAAGATGGCTGGATGACCATGGTTCCGCCCTATGATTTATGCTCTATTTATTGGGATTAACATAATTTGGATGAGATCTGATGTTTGGAAGTCTATATACTCCACCAATGTAATTTCTTAATGTACTTTGGAAACTCGAATGCATTGACAGTTTTCCTCTCTTGAATTATTGAGCTAACACAAGTACTCACACTTTAGAGTGAAAAGATGAGAGATACAAGTACCTTTGCTTGCAGCTGACATTGAAGTGCTGCTCCTTCACTCATAGTAATCTTCTTCTGTTACACCACGAATTAAGAAAATTATTAAGTCATATAAGCAATAATTTGGATAAGAGAACTTTTCGCTTCAAATAGCAAACAACTTTAGCAATATTTGTTCTGGGTGATGTGACAGTTCTCCATATCAGATGTAACATAATAGAAAGAGAGAGAGAGAATGCTTTGGCATCCTTACCTGGTTCATCATCTATGTTAAAGTCATCCTCATCATCATCGAAGTATTCATTCTGCATAGAAGATATCAAATTAAGTTGGACTTTCCAGCCTTTATACATATATATAAAAGTCAATTATGAGGGTAAAGATAATTTGATAAACAGTATGTCAAGTTCGCTAAATAACTTATCCTTAAGATCACAAAGAATGGCAAGTCACCTTACTAGTAAGGATCTCATAGCTAACTAAAAAAGAGGTGAAGAGATGCAATAGAAAATATATCTTCAGCTTACTGACCTGATCATGGGTGAGCTATCTACTAAGAGGCAAATTACTAAGTCAGTTGCTGATTGTACAAATAAACTTAATGAACTTATAGTTTGATTTGATGTCAAAAACCTTCCCAAATTAATCTTTTCTAGGTTTTGCGCTATATTAACAGAGATTTTAGCTCACTTTTATATTTCAATACACCATGCATTTCGGCTTGTTCTTGAATTGGAAGTGTAAATTTGCATGCATAGCACACAGTTATTATGTATTTACATATCTCACACCTAAACTATTCATATTTACACACATAGCACTCAAATCCTCAATATCACATTAAGAAAATAGCACTATTACTACTTTTATAAGTGAAAAACACATTTTCAAGCTTAGATTTCAAACATCAGAGTGCTATGTATGTAAATATGGAAGTTTAGGTGTGAGATATGTAAATCTAAAAGAATTGTGTGCAACAGATGTAAATTTCGCTTAATTTTTTACTGATAGAAAGTTTTCCGCATATCGGAGAATTTTCAGGAGGACCATTATCGAAAAAACCTTCAGTGGAAGCTGGATTCTGCAGCAGATTTTACCATATGCAAGCACTCGGATCAGAAAAATTATGGGCAGTTGTTATGGTACTGAAGAAGCGCCTATTTCAGAAGACTAATTCATTCCAGTGCTTATTCTTTCAAGTTCAATAACTGTAGTTTACCATGCCTAATTCTTTGCATATAGGGGTGCTTTTTGCTTATTTCTGCTGCGAACTTCCACCTGACCTCCAACTGGTTTGTTTTGAGATGCAGTCTTCTTCACATGATATAAGAATCTTTCCCACCAAGAGCTGTGATTCATTGGTTGATTTTCACTATATGGCTGAGTTGAATGTGAGATGAAGTCTGCAATAGAAGCAGGTGATAGCTTGGTTGTGATAGACTACTAATTAATTATCATCACCGCCTCTCAAGTTGATGAGCCAATGAGCATCAACTTGTCACATGGAGTCGCATTAATATTATCACAATAAACCATTGATCTTTAAGCCAGCGATAAATGGTAAATTTTTAAATGGCCAAGAGCATAACAGACTTATCTTGGCTGAGATTACAAAAAATTAAATCAAAAGATAATGGTCCAAAAAATTAAATCACAAGATAGAAAGAGGCTGAGATTACAAAGATAAAAATAACAGAGACCACAACGATACGGAGTTATGTATTGTAATCCAAAAACAGCCTATGGACAGAACAAACAGACTTATCTTGGCAACAAGTGTCAAAATAGTCCTCTAACTCTTTGCAAAAGGGCATTTTAATCCTAAACAATATAAAAGTGTTAATTTGGTCCCTAGGCTATTCTAATATGGGCTGAAATAATCCCCACAGAAGTATATTTCAATCCCAATTTAAAGTGTCTTGGAGACTAATTTGGCGATTTTAGAGACTCTAGGGCTCGAATGGCCCAATATGAATAATTAGGGGACTATTTTGGTACTTTATGCTATTTCAAAAAGAGAACAACTACACATAAATTAACCTGAAAAAACAGAACATGATAACCACGCTAAAAGGTATTATCAAGATTTAGTTAGTACCATAGCATAATCATCCTCCGAGCTTTCTGCCTCTTCCTTCTCTAAATCTGCTTCTGCTTCTTCATCTCCATTATTGTTTTCTTTTACACCGTTGTTCTTCACATCACCATCCTGGAAATCAGTTAGATGCTTGCATTTTCATTTTGCTAGAAGATTATCAAAACCACAAGGCAGGTGAAACTGGAGTGACCAATATAAAGACTTTTTTGATGGAATGCAATGTCTTCCGATGCATAGGGTGTGCACACATAGAATGCAATGGAACAAATGAGGAAGTTGTGAAAGGACATAATGAGCTAGGTAAAAGTGGGTTTGGAGAGAGGGAGGAGGGAGAGAGATGAGGGGAGTGCGGAAGATACAAAGCAAAAGAAAGTTCGGGATAGAATAGAACGTAAGCAGCTTCAATGATTTAGTTATTACTAAGAATATGCAAAGAGCATGACAATCTTGAATTCACTCACCTTATCTTTCTCTTCAAGCTTTTCAAACAAGCTGAATTCATCTAGTGCCAAAAAAAAGAGAAACAATACAAAGTAAGCACTGCTTCACGAATTAAAATTTAAAATGACAGCTTATACACACACACACACTCATGCGGTAAGCAAAACACCAAAGCTTTTAATTGATTTGCTGTTGATGAAAAGAGACCCTCTAACAATCACAGCGAGGGAAATTGATGAGCACCCACCGAAGTTAGAAAAAAAAAGAAAGTTAACAGCAGTAGTTGCAAGCAGAATTAGCATGTAGTTACTAAAAAATTGCCCTAGTACCAAGAACTCAACTCAGCAATGATATAGATTAAGAAAAAAAAATATCTACAACAAGATTAAATTCACAACAACGATCTCCAAATCACTAGCTACGGATTCATTGCAGCATTATAACATGATAAGCTAAATTTTATCCATCCTAGTCTTTGAAGAAGACACATGGCAATTGATAGCCTTTTGATAATAGTCAAAAAGTAAATTTTAGCCAAACCTCGTCTTGTATCCCAACGAAGTCTTTTGCTGTCAACATGTCCCCTTTTTTCACCTATAACAAATGTAACATTCAGTTTAAACAAAAACTTCAAAAATTACAGAAGTTTGACCATAATGGTCAACTAGTACCAAATGAAAATTAGAACAATAATTTTTAGATAGAATCATAGCGTACATCACAAAAGGCTGAAGTTGCAAGAGCTAATCAATTAAAGCCTGAAAAAAAACAATTTAACCTTGGATCAGTTCAGCAGGGAAATGTGACAAATTAATCTTCATGTAAGTTCCAAAATGTTGTAGTTGCTGCCCCTTGCGCTTAAGCTTCTCAGCATATTGCTCGACCTCAGCATCTTGTCTTTCTAACATAAAACGTTGTCATGTTAAGATACTTAAAATTTTAGCCTATAATATGCGAATCCCAAATAGCTGGGTTGATACTGGAGTTAACCCAAAACCCACAATGGAGTAATACTTTATTGGCAAAACTAAAAGGATTACAAACACGACACTTGAAAAATAGGAAAAACAACGACACAACACCACTCTACGGCGTAGATCGGTGTGTCGATGCCGCGGTTGCAGGAAGAAAAGGGTATGAAAGGGTGTAAGGATGGACGTGCAACATCCTAGTGGTTGGGTTATAATGGGAAGTGGAAGGAGGCTGGTGGGGGCAGCGGGTTGGTGGTAGGAGGCCAGCTGGGTTATAGTGGGAAGAGGAAGGGGAAGGCGGCAGCAGGAAGTAAAAGGATATGGGGGAGGTATGTGAAGGAAAATCACCGCCACAAAGCAAGATGTAGTTAGAGCACCACTCGTCCTCGAATACAACCCTAGAAAGGTGTCCCTTGCTTTATTTTGTTGAAAAGGATAGAATTTTTTTTTATGCTGCTACTTAGCAGGCTTTTTGTACGTTTTGTACCTTTTTGATATATTAATGCAAATGCAATATTTCATAGAAAGGAAAATAGATCTCACCAAAACTAACTCTAATGAATTAAAATAGCATATATATAGTACTGGGTAAGTAGGAGGAAGAAGATCCCTCCGCTCGGGCAGCAGCCCTAGCTCAGTCTCTAAGGAAAAACCCCAGCAAAGTTGTTTCGGCCAGTGGGAACAACACCCAGTTCAACCACTAGAAAAGCCCTGCATCAGTCTCCTGGGATTGGGGGAGATTCGACTTCATTAGTCAAATCTTTTGTCTATACATTGACGGTGACAAAGTGGTGAAAACCTCCCAGAGCTGCGGACCTTTGCGGTGACCCGAGGAGCACCTGGATCTCACAGGCAACTATGATGCCTTTGAAAACACCTAAGGATTTTTTTCTAATTGCGAGCACACCTCCATATCAATCTAATCTTCTGTGGGTCCGCTACTGAGCTGAACTGGGTATGTGTGTCCTGCATAGGCTGTTGAATCCTCCCAAAGTAATCCGCAGTCGATTCAATCTAATCTGAGGTTAGGGTAACCTGAACCTCCCTGAACGGTGGCAGTCATAGTTGTAAGTTATTGATCGTAAAATGCTCTCTCTCGTAACAGTCTCATGTCTGGAGTTGGTGTCTCAGTCCTCTCATCCTCTGTCATCACCAAAACTGATCCCATTGATGTTTCTTTGTTGGCAAGTGCATCTGTATCTAGAGCCCCACCGAAGGAAGAAGGACAATGCGCTTCCCTACCTTGGTGAAGGAGTAGGTGTTTCTAAATATGGCGTGGTGAATCTTGTTGCCAAATTGCCATGGTCTCCCCAACAACATGTGGCAGGCATCCATGATTACCACGTCACACAACACTTGATCCTACAACAGACTCCCAAAAAAAAAATTCACTATGCACCTCCAGTCAATACTAACCATATTCTCCATCTTCAACTATGTCGAAGAATATGACTGGGTGCACCTCAGAGTCATGAGGTCCAACTTCTCCACCATCTGTGTAAACGTCATGTTTCTACTGGTCCCTCTATTGATGATGAAATTATACACCTTCCCTTCACAATGCAACAGGTGTAAAATATATTGTGGTGAAGCCATTGCGAATCTCTAATAGCCTTTGTCTATAGGACTCGACAAACCATGAACGTTTCTCTTTCATCCGGTGAAAGATGATAAACCTTACCCTCTTCCTCAGCTGCCTCCTCGTCGCTAACTTCCTCCATTGTGCCCTGCTCAGTGAAAGATACAACTCGACTCGTCGAGCAACTGGAGGTAATTTGACCAAATCCATGGCATCTAAAGTATTTTCTAGCGGGGACTCTATTAATCTTGCTACTCTACTCAGCCTTCTTCTCATTTTGAGTAGCTTATTCCTTAACTGAACCAACTTTTTCAACTCCCTGAGTTGTGCTCCTGTTGGTATTTCCAACGGCGAGTGGCTGCTTGATTGGAGGTAGTTGCCTACTCTGTTTCTGCTGCCTCATTACCTTTAGAGCTAAGGACATCTGCAAATGACCAATAAGGCTGCAGCTACACAACGTCCCTAATAGCGGGCTTCAAACCCCAAGATAACAAGCTATGGTGTGTTCCTCTGACTCGACCAAATCACATTTCATCTGCAACTGGTTAAACTGCACCGTGAACTCCTCCACTAATAGATCTCTCTACTGCAGTTGGTAGAGTCTCAAAAACATATCCTGACAGTAGTACAAATGCAAGCATTTTCCCCGCATCACCTTCCTCATCCTCTCCCACAAGATAACCTTTTCATCTTCTTTTTTCTTACTTTGCCTTTGCAAATATTCCCACCGCAATAAGACACTCTTTCTCAGTTTTAAAACGATAGGATTCACCCTTTTATCTACTGACACTTCCTTGCACTCAAAGATCCTCTCAACTGATTGTAGTCATTCAATAAAGTTATCTGGATCCATAACTCTATCGAACTCTAGTAGATCTACCGTTATTCCGAAGTCCCTGTCTCCTTCATATATGGTCTCCTCTCTCAGCTTCCTCCTATACTGGATACCAAAGTATTGTGGCATGTCTTCCTCGTCACTGAAATCCTTATGGAATGGGTTGAAATTATCATCTCTCTCCCCTTCGACTTTTCCTATCAAGATTGAGGGAAGTTTCTCCCTAGGTGTCATCTTCAATGTCGGTAAGCCTCCGCTGAAGTTGGCATATCTCTCGTTGTATGTGTTCCCGAGTAGGCCCTAATGTGTATCTCCGTGGTGACATGGCTAGGGTTTAGGATTGGGAGATGAAAGAAATGGTAAAAAAAATAATCTAGGGTTGCTGATTTTGAAAATATGCAAGAAGAATTTGGGTTATGTCAAAATTTAACTATGGTTTGGGAATAGGAAAGAAAATCTTCGGTGGAAGTGGCTTGGGTAAGAGTGGATGCTAAAAAATCATAGGATAGGATTGGGGTTAACCTGTTTTTGATATCAAATGATATCAAAGTTAACCCAAAACACATAACGAAATAATACTTTATTGCTTAAATTAAAAGATTACGAACTCGACACTTGACGAACAGAAGAAAACGATACAATGCCACTCTAGAGCGTAGATCGAGTGGTGATGTTGCGGTTGCAGGAAGCAAAGGGTTTAAGGATGGACGAGCAACAACCTAGTGATTGGGTTATAGCGGGAAGGGGAAGGAGGTTGTTGGGAGCAACAATTTCATGTTAGGAGGTCGATTGGGCTATAGCGGAAAGGGGAAGGGGAAGGGGAAGCTGATAGTAAATAGAAAAGGAATTAGGGTGGAGGAGGATGCGAAGGATGATCACCGCCTCGGAACGAGATACAGTTGGAGCACCACTCGTCCTCAAATACAACCCTAGAAAAGAAAATGGGGACGCCAAAGGCTGTTCAAACAGAAATCTCACCAATACTGACTCAAATGAATTAAATATAATATATATATATATATATATATATATATATAGTAGTAGTAGTAGGAAAATAGGAGAGGGAAGACACGACCCTTGGGCGGCAACCCAAGCTCAGTTCCTAGGGCCAGCCAGCCCCCAGAGGCCCCTAGCTGGTCCGATTCAGCCACTGGGACAGCATCAGGTTCAGCCACCAGGAAAGCCCCGCGTCATGGGCTTAGTCTAATGACGTGATAATAAATATCTAAGATGAAAAAACTTCAAGATCTGAACTTACTTGAATCCTCCAAATAATAGGGAGAGCTCTTCCAAAATCTTTCTAACCTTACTTTGCCACTTATAAGCATCTTCTCTTCATTTGATAAATTTTCAAAAATTGACACATCAGGTAAGTTTACATTTTCCTGCAAAAACAACACATGATTAAATGGCATTCAAAGTTATATGATTTAAAATAGAATAAAAATTGGCCATTCAAAGATAGAGGCTGCAGCAGTGGCAATCCCCTGAAACGCAAGAAACCAATGCTGAAAGCATGGATTCTATTCTCTATATAGAACACAAGTCAACGCACAATGAGTGTACCTTATTAAACAAACTGTAAATCCACAACATTTTAACAAAGCAAAATTGGTCTTAATTACAAGGACTACAAGGCAGAAAACTGTCAGAAAGATAAGGAAAATAAAAATAAACATAAAATATATAAAGTATAAAGATTACACTCTATAGAAGGTCGTGTTATCTCATAATTAGCTAATAAAAATTATCCTTTGTTTTTGCTAATGACAAAAAAGATTTTAGATATTTCATTAAAAAGGGCACAAGTGTTATGCCCAATTTTGAAACCCCCTAACAGATGCGGACGATCCTATCATCATTAGCTAATACAAACTATCCCAAGAAGTATGTCACTTGAGCTGGAGCTCTTTCACTTTTTTTATAGAGATAATTCTAACTTACACGAGTTTATTTTCATGACTTTTACCCTACTTTTGATCCACGATTCTACCATCCTATGTCATTCACATTAATATAACAAGTAAAATGCCAAAATAGTTCCTTCACTATTTATATGAAGTTCGTTTAATCACAGTCTATAAAAATGTCAAATTAGCCCCCAGACTCTTTTAATATGAGCTAAAATAATTGTTTGTGGCTTTTATTTATGAAAAATTCATCCATGATTTGTAAAGAGCGATTTGTTAAATTCATCTAGTTAAGTGATGTTAATTTATATATTTGAAGAAGATTCTAAATGGATTATTTTTATAAAAATATATTAAATTCAAAAGTGCGTTAAAGGGACTCTATTTAAAAAAATGCATACATAAATCCAAAAATGCTCCAAATAAACTATTTTTATGAAAAATAATATAAACTCAAAGGTGTTCCAAATGAACTATTTTTATAAAAAATAATATAAACCCAAAGGTGCTCCATATGAACTATTTTTATGAAAAATAATACAAACCCAAGGTGCTCCAAATGAACTATTTTTATGAAAAGCTATATAAATCCAAAAGGTGTTCTAAATGAGCTTATTTTGTAAAAACATATAAATTTAAATAAACTCCAAATTAACTATTTGTATAAAGCTTATGTAATTTGAATGAACTCTCAAAGAGAGGAGAAGAAAATAAATTTATATGTGCTCTACTTTATAATATCTTCATAAGCTTATTTTCTCAAAGTTTGGATTATTTTAAACTTTATAATATCTTCATAAGCTTATTGTCTTTAAAGATGAAATAAAATACTCACAAAATATAAATAAAACTTAACAACAAAATTCTCTAAAATTTAACAAAACCCTATTTAAGAGAATAAAAACTTTTCAAAATAGAGATGTATTCAAAACTAAAAGGTTATTCTGAAATGTAATCATAATATCTTACCTAAATATAACTTTTTCTAAACAAAACTAAAATAAAATCCATTTAAAAAATAAATCATTCAGAACAAAAACTCAATAAAAAGCTTTTTCAAAAACAAAAATCAAATCAAAACAAAACATTTTTTTCAAAAACAAAACAAAATCTTTTTTTTAAAACAAAACTCAAATAAAACCTTTTAAAACAAAACTTAAGCTTCCTCAAAACACAAATTGAACTAAAACTCAAATTCACATCTTTTTAAAGTAAAACCTAAATGTGATACTCCTTAAACTAAATAAAAATAAAAAATTCTCAAAGACAAAACAAATGTAAAACTCTTGACATTATAAAACTTTTTTTAATAAAATTTTAAAAAAAACTTAAATCTTTTAAAATGGAACTTAAGGAAATCTTCCAAAAACCTAAATAACCAAATTAAAACTTTTTAAGAAACCAGAACAAAACTTTTTCAAAACAAAAACAAGCTTAAACACGATTAANAAAACAGTAAATAAGATTCTCCAAATCCGGCCCCAAAACAATAAATAGAGTTATCAAACTCAACTCCAAATCTGTAGGCAAAACTCTAAAAATCAGTTCCAAAACAGTGCCAAAATGGTGCCCAAGTGGTGTTAAAATTATGTCAAAATTGGCCCACGCGATGCATCCAACAACACAACCACATTCCAAATGATACCAAATAATTCTCACAACACCCCAAAAGCTCTCACGGCGCTTGCAACAGTTTTATTATCACCGAACAACATTTACATAGCCTCAAACGACAACTACAGCACCCAAGCAACGATCTATAACAGTTTCTAAGCTCCGACAACATTTATAACGGCTAACAGCTTCCCCAAACAGTCATCTATAAAAATGGACATCACCCAAACAGCCATCTAAGTTTCCAATCAGCACTTATGGCACAGAAACTAACAAATTCAGCGCCTCGCAGTACTCCTATAACACCTATGACATTCCAAATTATTAACTTCAACACCTCACAGCATTCATACAGCACCTATGGCACAGAAACTATCAAATTCAGCACCTCGCAGCACTCCTTCAGCACCTATGGCACTCCAAATTATTAACTCCAGCAATTGTAAGTTAACTACAGCACTTATATGACCCCGAACAACAACTACAATACTCAAACAACTTCTATATGAATTCAAACATCAACTTCATGGGTCTAAGCGATAACCACAGCAACCAAACAATCATCCTAAGCTTCCAATCAGCACTCCTACGGCCTCCAAACACTCCTAACAGCTCTTAAATAGCAATGGACAGCAGCCTTGTATCGCAAACGGCTCCCAAACAACAATTTGAAAGCCCAAACAGCACTCCCAAAGCTTTTCTAAGTTTCCAACAGCACTATACCCTTCTCCCAGCTCTCAACAGCACTCCTACAGCATCTCCAAACACTCCTAACAGCTCTTAAATAGCAATGGACAGCAGCCTTGTATCTCAAACGACTCCCAAAAAACAAGCTCACAAGACGCCCAAAGTCAGCACCTATAATAACTCCAAAACAGTGCACAAAATCAGTTCCAATCGGCATCTAAAGTGGTTCCCAAAATAGTGAAAGTATCGATCGAGGACAGCCTCCCAAACCTTAAAGAAAATTACTAAAAATCCGCACCCAAAACGGCATGTGAAGCCTCTAAAATTGCAGCAATTAAAACTTTCAAGGAGAATCATAAAGGTTCTCAAAGTATGTATGTTAATTGCTACACGTGTTTGCATACCAAAACCCAATTTCAGTGAAACGCAATTAAAGGGATTTTGTATGCACATGACTTAATCCTACATGTTTATAGATCCATCACCCAAATTTTGATGTTTACATACCTACCACATTGACTATGCAAGAGAAAGTGTATTCCGTGTTTAAAGATTAAAATCGTGGTAAACTTTATGTGATATGAAAAATTCAGATGGCATAAATGTAATGGGTAAAGTTGAGGCGTTAAATGTGCAAACAAGTAGGAGATAAGTGGCATGTATGTAAAAATTTAAGTTTGAATGTTAGATGCATAAATATGTAAGGATTGAATGTTAGATNTTTTCAAAACAAAAACAAGCTTAAACACGATTAAGACAGAATCAACTTGTGAGCTTATCAATTGTATAAATTCTCATATACTAAAATTATATGAATTTGCTAATATCTTCTGAATAGTCAACTTATACAAGACGTACACATATTTATAGGTTTGGGCCATGAATGAACTGTTCCCTTTTAGGAATATGTGATTTATAAGCTAAATGTTAAACATAAAAGTCTGAAGCAATTTCATGCCTATACATTTCTCATATTATATGTGGTAAGTCTTTGTGTGTAACATAAATATTTTACAAAATTACCAATTCATAATTGTGAAAATTTTAAAAGTATGTAAATGTAACTTAAGTATGAAAAGTATAAGCATGAAAGGCCTGAATAAATTTTTTTCTAGCATATAAGCTTCAACATGAAAAGGTAAACCAAATACTAGAAATCAAACTTAAAAGGAGAACCAATGCAAAACACCAACTTAGAATGGAAAACCAAATGCAAAACTTTTCAAACATAGAAATAGTCTAATTTTCACAACAACTGACAAACTAGGGATCAACCAAATCATGAATTAAATATCAAACCCAAAGTAAATCAAAAATTCACTAATTTAAATCATGAAAATCAACATTAGGAGATCAAATGTGAATTTTATCTTCGCTAACTTGGAAATAAAACCTAGAATTACACATACCCTAGAATAGTCCAGTCTTGAACTCTCGATTAGAATACTAGGTACCCAAGCTAGTGCCAAAGACTATGACATATAAAACAAATACTATTACCCTATAAGACTATGTAGGTGTTTTAGGATGAAGTAACTCGTGGTTTATGACAAAAACACTTTTAATCACATAATAATAAGAAGGTTTACGTCCATCATCGTTATGGTAACAGTGAAGACCCAAGGATGCTAATACCTCTGGGACAATAAGAAGTCAAAGACATCTTAAACGTGGGTGTTATATCCAAAAATTATGTTAGCCCGCCTACTTAGCTTTCTTATAAAGTCTATATTTATTTTAGGTTTAAGGTTTCACCTTCTATCTAGAAATCTTTTCAACATATTCTATCCCTTAGTCTAAATTTCAACTTTAACTCAACCGTTATTCAAACATTTTCAACCAAACTTTCAACTTCAACGTAACCCTTATTCAAATTTTTTCAACCAAACTTTCAACTTCGAACTCAACCAGTATTCAAAGATTTTCAACCAAACTTTCAATTTCAACTTAACCCTCATTCAAACATCTTCAACCAAACTTTTAGCTTCAAATCAACCCCTTTCAAACCTAAACTAATTAACATTTTCAATCAAACTCAACCAACTCAAATCAAATTGTTCAATCCAAAACAAACTTTACTAACCTAAAACCAATCAATTCACACTTTTCAAAACAAANTTTTCAATCAAACTCAACCAACTCAAATCAAATTGTTCAATCCAAAACAAACTTTACTAACCTAAAACCAATCAATTCACACTTTTCAAAACAAACTTCAAACTCCTAAACATTTCAAACTCCAAAATTTAAAACCAACTTCAAAACCAATCATTTCAAATACCAAAACTACTTCAAACTTCAAAACCTTAACTTTTAAACTTCAAACTTTTCTAACTTCCCTTTTCTCCGAAGTTTCAAAACACTAAAAAAACCATAAAAAAACAAATAATTTCAAATAAACTCCGAATGATTTTAAACAAACTTTAAACAACTTTTAAACAAACTAAAATAAACGTCAAACTTAAAATAAACTTCAAATAATATTAAAATAACTTCAAATACTTTCACACAAACAAACAAATATAAACAAAAAACACGAAAAATCAAACAAAGTCAAACACCTTCAACCAAAATTAAACAACCCTTCTTAACTCGAAGTAATCAACTTAAAATCAACCCAGCCAACTAAAGTTTTTCAGCTCAAGTGAATCACTCAAATCAAACTCTATTTAAATACAGGTCAACCCAAAGCAAACCTTTTTCAACTTTAACAAAAATCAACTCCATACAAACATTTTCAACTCAAAACTAAAATCAATTCCAAAACAAACTTTTCCAACTTAAATCAATCAATTCCAAATCAAAATAAATCAAGATTAATCTTTTCAAACCAAATACTATCTCTCAAATCGAAACTCAATTTTCTCTGTAAATTTCTCAAATCTAATTCTCATGGCATGCTTCCTTCTCAGAGCCGGCTAATCATTTTCTTGGATCTTTCAATGATACATCGTTATTGGATTGCAAGTCTCAATCTTTCAATTCTAATCAAATCTTTTCAAACTCATCCATCGATCTAAGGTCCTGAAACATCAATCTTCAAGATATTTACCTCAAGATTTTGCATGATATAAGTTAATACTTTATTCGAAAGCATTATCAACTCCTGAGGTGTAATTAATTATAAGAGTTTACCCTTGTAAGGATATTAGACCCCGGGATATAATAAACTATAATTTACACCATTAAGGTTTGGGAAAAACTTATAGTTCCACAAACTTATAAATCTTAAAGATTTTTCTTATTTGAGTGATTAGATTCATTTAAAGTAATATTTCTATCCATTTGGGTAATATATTATTCTTCAAATGATGCATCCAATCATTTAACTAAAAATTTTCCAAAATCTATGATGGATATTCAATTTGAAGCTCAAAAAAATATC
>NEWO01000002.1:5382335-5400735 GCA_003013225.1 Phalaenopsis aphrodite | reverse complement strand
TATATATATATATATATATATATATATATATATATATTAGGCAATGAATAAATAGAATGAAGATATTACAATAAGCAAGGCAAACTAACTTGAAAATCGAAGATATTAGAATAAGTAAGGCAAACTAACTGGAAAATCGATAAAAGGCTCGTGCTTTGCCATCCTAAACTCAAAAAATCCACCTCTTCCTCGCCCTCGACCTCGACCACGACCTCGAAATGCCATCTCTAACCAAACAAAATAAAGTCTGACAACAAAAACAAAGCTTCATCAGTGAACTTATATAGTAGAAGAAAAACAAAAGAGAAAATTAATATCGAGTAAAAAAAAAACTAAATAAAGAACTGGTCATCAGACAACCAAATCATTACCTGAAGATTTAGAAAGATATTGAAGACAAATTGTTAATAAAATTAAGAAAATGAACTAGAAAGATTGACTAGCCTAGATCCAAGAATTTATTATCCTAACAAATTCTGATGGTCGAACTATCTCAGCCTTCTTACAAATTAATTTTGGCTAAAAGGTGCAATAAGGTACAATATTTTCTCAATATTGCAGTAATAAAGGTTGTGAAGGAATCTTAAGAAGCTTATTGAATCCGTATGAGCTTCAAATGGCGCTACCGCAACTTAAAAAGTGGAATAACTTTATTAGATGGAACAAAATCAACAAGCCCTTGAGGAATATGTACAAATAAGATTTTACATATTTGTGCTGTACAGCGGTTATTAAACTTTCAAGAAAAAAATAAACTTTTGCATTCCAGTTTATTTTCATAGCCATCAGCCCTTCGTTGATTTAGAATCTCACTTTCCTGGTTGCTGCAGGTAGATTTGTGTTTTAACGGTCACAACATCTATTGCTTTGCTGACATCGTACTAAACAGGCTCCTTCAAGAAAAAAGCAATATGGAAAGAAAAACGGTAATATTTTGCATTGGTTTAATTTGAACCAAATATTAACTAGACATACAATTTTGTTCAACAGCGTAAATATTCCATTTCATTAGCATTTTTTATTTTGGAAAATTTTGAATTTTATTATATCAGTGTTAAACAACATGATTTTATTCAATGCTCAGTCAATATCTCAACTGTAGCCCAAGGAGTTCTTACTTATAGTAAAAAGGCCCCAATGTTATAAGAAAATAAAGAAATGATATATTTAATACAAAATAAATCCTAATTAAAAATAATAAGGCATGAATTACCGGAATAAAACAAATTTTCTTTTTTTTCCAAAATACAAAATGCTAGATAATGAAACTAAATATTTAAAATAAACGAGCAGCCAAAGTTGGACATAAATTCAAAATGAAAACCGTCATCAAAGATTTTCTGCCCAAGATAAAATACAATAGGACCAAGCCACCTATGTTCCATAAATATATAGAATAACTAAAAAAAGAAAAGTTAAAAGAAGCAAGTCAAGAAATGCCTCCCTCTAGGGCAAAGATAATTTAGGATGGTTTAGGGTTTTAGTTTTCTAAATAAAAAGAAATAGGTAGAGCACGAGAAGACAATTAGGATTCTAGATCAAAGACCACTGCATAAGCATAAACTTATATTTTAGGAAGAAAACAAAAAAATACAAAAAATTAGATCCAAAATAAAATGCAATGATCAAATAAATTGAAAAAAAATTATAAAAATTTAATACCATATAAAATCAACAAACAATTGAAAGTTTTTCACTAAAAATCGAGCAAATTTGAACAAAAATAAAAAACTCTATCAAACGTATTTGTTTTATGGTTTTATTGAAAAACACTAAAAATCGAGCAAATTTGCTGCGGTTTTATGGTTTTATTGTTGTGTGATTATGGTGTTATTGTCTTTGTTGTTTTAATAAACGCACGTGTTTTGCTATAGTCTTCTTATTTTGAAAATTTTTTTCTCTTTAGAGTATTGTATTTTAATAACTTAAATCATTGCATGCAGGAAAGGAGGAACATGGGCGAACAAGCCAAGTACTGTTGTTTGAACTATTTGACAGAAATTTGTGAGCAATGAGACAGAGTTACTTATTGACTCATTGAATGAAGAAGTTGAAAATTGCAATATATGTAATAATCATTTTAATGGAAGGGAGAGTTCTTTGATTGCTCGGAGGCAATGAGATTGAGTTATTTAGTGATTCAGATAATCTTGATAGGTAAGCAGTCAAAAAATCATTCACATCAATGATCAAAGGTTGATTCAGAGGAAGTTTCATGTGATTCGCACATCTAAAGTTGATCGAGTTATATAATCTGATGTCAATGTCGAAGATGTGATTTGTATCAAGTAAGTCGTAATGGGTTTGCTAAATTGTGGAAACATAATAAAATGCAATTGTAAGTTATGATGTTCTGGACTTCTTAAGTCTGATGTGAATGGTGTTCCGTCAAGTGAACTAGTTGGAACACCAGTCACTTCTTAAGTCTGATGTGAATGTTGCATGTTATTGGTCACCGACATCCCATCATTGCTAGTCATTGAGTTTCATGTTGTATTCGTAGTGTACTCACCCAAACATAAAAAACAACTTCATGCACTTATAGTATATTCATCCAAACAACTGCATTGTTTTTTCAATACATTATATTTATTTCAATGCATCACTATTTTAGTAAAACAAACAACACCTTTGTTCATCAATGGTTTGACATTAAGAACAAATAAAAATAAAAACCTAAATTTCAAATCAAGCTAACAATTATGTAAAAATGGATACATTTAAGCTCAATAATAAACTACGTTGTCATGAGGAATAGGTGAACCATCATATTTACAAGCAATTATTAGGTGCGGATGAAGTAGCATGCAAACTTCAATACAACATAGTTTCATTGGTTGTTTTCATGAGTTGTATTCATGAATACAATCGATGCACCCATGTTGTGCTGAAGTGCGCATGCATGCAAATTTCACACCCAATAATTTTTTCATATTTGTAGAGTGCAAACATTATTTGTCTCAAAAGAGAGACATTGAGGGAGATGGAAGGTCATCCTCCTGGTTCAAGCTATTAAATCAATAAGACCTCAAATGGCTGTCATAACAAATATAAGTTTCAACTTATACCCAAAAACCGTAATAAATTTTATTTTACAACATATCCAAACCAAAAGGCAATACCGATTATTGAACATATTAGAAAAAAATCAAAATGTAAATTATTTGTAAAAGTAGTAAAAATACTAAAACCAAAAGCTAAATTGAGGCGGTGTTTTATATAATAATTTAAATAGGATTTAGTCGTGAATTTAGCGTAAATCCATCTAAACATCAAAAAAATAAAAATTAAATCTAACGCTCTGTCAAATCAATTTTTTTCACGTTTTCTCTTTTCTTCTAGCGTTCCGTCTCTTTTAGGACATAAATACAGATTTAATAAGCTCAATCATGAGATGGATATAAGAATTTCTTTCTGTTGTCGCTCGCGAGCTCATCTCCATCGCAAAGACTATCAGATTTAATGGATTTGATAAATCCCATTTAAGTTAAATTCATGTTGCAACCAAACAAAGCCTAAAAGATAAAACCATCAATAGCACCCAAAAAAAAAAAAAAAAACACATGATTTATAGATTAAATCTATAAATGGCCAATAAATGTTTGGGTTATAACAAAGGCAACTGCTTCTTAAGCCATAATTAAATTGAATGCCAATACAAATTCACTGAAGGGTTCTTTGCATGAAAATTTTCAGAATTTAAGCGCAGAGAGTAAGAAAAATATTGTGTGTTTGTCGTACACAGACTTATTTGATTGCTTTTAAGATTACTAAATTTTGGAAATTACTATTTTGTGTTTACTTGAAAGTATTTACAAAAAAAAAAAAATCTGAAAGTTACCTAGGGCACTCGACGGTAGAAGTTCGTCTGAACTATCGGGACCGTGGAGGGAACACAACAAGCGGAAATTGACGGCAATACCCACAGGCAATCAGCGAGCGGTAAGCGACCGGAGAGTCGGAGACCCTGTCTCGCCGATGAGGAAGAACTCCGCGCTAGCGCTATGAACTGGATTGCAGGCGATTCGAATATTTTGGGTGCTCTCCATGGAAAATTTTCGTATATGTGTTTATGGAACATTTAAATTTTAATATTTATTTGTACAACATCAAATCTTGAACTCACATCTAGGGGTGTAAACGAGCTGACCACAAGCGAGCCATACTCAGCTCGTGTTCGGCTCGTTTATATTTCGAGCACAAAAAGTGTGTTCGTGTTCAATTCGTTTGCTTAACGAGCCGAACACAAACTGTTCACGAACAAAGAGTCATTTTAACTGCCCTAATCATGTAGCCATAAGACAATAAGAATTTGAGTAAGATTTAAAATTTATTATTTACATTAAAACATCATTTGAATTTAATTTAATAATTTTTATTCTATTTTCTTAATCAGTATTTATAAATATTTGTAGTCTTGTAGTCAATTAGATTTTTTTTAAATACTACTTTATATATATATATATATATATATATATATATATATATATAAACTTGATGAATAGTATTTCGAGCCAAAACGAGCTGAACACGAACGAACACATCTCAGTTCGTGTTCGGCTTGTTAACTTATCGAACGAAATTAACAAGCCGAACACGAGCTTCTTAACGAGTCGAACACGAGCTGTTCACGAACAACGAGCCGTTTTGACAGCCCTACTCACATCAAAGATAAATAAAATTTTTTCATCCATATATTTTGATATAATTGAGATAAATTTTATATGAATAAAGATTAAAAATTAAATATTGAATGTATAAATATGTAAAAATTTTGCGGTATGTATGTAAATTGATCATACTTTTAAAACCCTTATGTTTGATTTATTTCAAGATGCTAAGTCTTAGTTCATCTAACCATATACATCATAGGAAATCAAGGTATTTGCATACATGCTACATGATTTTTATATATTAACAAATTTAACTGGTAAAGTTTGATGTTTATAGTTATAGTGTTTTCGTGGCATAATGATCTTCAAACTTATTCATAATAAGGTGCAATTCACTTTACGTAATAATAATAATAGTAACAGTGATGTTAAGAATTTGACTGGTATATAAGTAAATATTAAAGTTTAAGGGTTGGACATGTAATACATAAGATTTGTGAGATATCTATGTAGATCTCCCAAAAAAAACTTTACAAAAGATAAAGAAAGCATTGTATGCAAACATTTACTATTGTAGAAACAACTTTTTTAGCAACTCAACTTTGAATCACACCAATGGTGATTATAAAAAATCATTTTTTTTTAATTAATAATAAAATGATTTCAAATCTGTCAATTAAATGATATAACTTGGTTAAGTTGCTCTATTTATAAATGGTCTTGGCCTAATCAATCAACTTGCTTTGAGTTCTGTATGGTCTGATTATTATTTGGGTGAAGATTGAATTTAAAATATAAATATGTTTATTACTTGAGATTAGGTTGTGTGGGTTTGTATTAGATAATTTGAATTCAATAGGTCATATTTGTGTTAAATTGGTTGTGTTATTCCAATAAATTGCATAATCTATAAAATAAATGTTAGAGGTATTGATTTAAATTTCTTGATCCATATAAAAAATGGGTTGGGTTTGAGTTAAGTAGATTAGGTTGGGTTAGCTTTGAGTTACTCCCGTGCATTGATCCATTAACATAAAATGACATCATTTGTTATATATATATATATATATATATATATATATATATATATATATATATACATACAGTGTGTGTGTGTGAATGGATGTGGAGACATCCAAGTAAAATTAATGAAAATTTTGATCGTAAGAAAATGGGCACAAGCCAATCTTATGTAAAAGAACTCCATTATGGATTATAAAAAATCTTACAAACAAACATTAAGACTTCATGGCGTGTTATTTAAAAAATAATGATGTTCTCACTAATTTACTATAAGATTAGACAAAGTCTAATTAGAACTCACAAATTTACCATAAGATTATACAAATTTTGAATAGAAAAACCTAAGTGTGAGCTAACTTGCTAGAATAAGGAAGTTTGACACCTTGTTGTTCAACTTAGCATCTAATGATGTTTTCTTAAAATTTTGCTTCATTTAAAGTAAATTGAGAGAATAAAATGCACTTTTTTCTCAATTTTTTTATGATTTGTGCTTGGTTCCATTATAACAAATACATGATAAGGTTTACTAGGGAAATATAAATAATTGCATTATTACATTTATTATTCTTAATATGACTCATAGTCCTCTCTCAAAAGTAATGAAAACCTATTTTTTGACCAAATAAAAAAAAATGAATGTTAACTCAACTTTTTCTCAACCAAATAAATGGGTAAAAGCTAGCTTTTATTAAAACTAAATGTCATTTTCATTTCCTTTATTTCAATTCATGCAAATCAAATTTATCCAACTTTATTCTAAACCCTATAAACTCTTACTAAAAACTTTAAAGCATGAGATAGATATCATTAATAACAATCACCTTAAACCCATAAAACTTAAATGCATACAAGCTCCAAGCAAGCCCAAAGGATGACCGCCAAAGATGCTCTAATAGAACTCATTGTTCGTGCATACTACCTAGAATGGCTTTGTAGCATAATCAATATGAGATATTGCAAAATTATAAAATAATTATTAGTAGCAAAATCACATAATTGTAAAAACCATTAGAACGAAGGAGCTTAGAGGGTTAGAATAGGGAAATAAATATGAATAAAAAATTTACCAAATCATGAGAGAAGGAGAAAAATGGAAGGCAAGGAGAAGGTGACAATGGATTCAACCTATAAAATGTAAGAACAAGTTGAACTCTAGAAAGCTTCAACTCTTAAGAGCTATAGTTATTGGGCAGTGGTCTCCTAGTGAGGAGGTGTGACTTAAGTGGTCATTAGCATTTAAAAAATATTATGGGGTATATGATTCTAGAGATGAATTTATGTAACTCATAATACACATAATAAGAAAATTTTGTTCATTTATAGTTGGTCAAATATGTCTATTAATCAATTTTGGATAAAGATAACCCAAAATTCCAATATCTTTTTTGTATTAGATCTCATTACACTTCCTCATGTGGCCATTGTTGATTTATTCATTCTTTAATGTGAGATTTCTTCTTATAGAGAAGTAAGAGGGCCATGATAGTGTGGTTAAATCAGATGAGGTTGCTTAATTATATTATGATAAATATGGGTAATTATATTTAATATTTTAATAATATCATAGAGATATTATTAAATTGACTATTTGAAAATGCATATCATTTATAATGCTTATGCAAGAGAAAGTAGTTGTAAAGAGGTCATTTATTAGAAATTGAATATAGGGCTAGATATAGAGTGAAAGAAAGATGTTTGAAACAGGTTTTATTAAATATTGAAAGAGGATTGAACCTTATTTGAATTGTTCAAACCATGTTTGACCTTGTTTAAATGAGATTTGAACATTGTTCAGATGATGTTTGAAAGTCTTTACTAAGAGTTTACCACTGTCTTATCTTTGGCTATTGATCAAACATGGTTCAATCTCAATTTAAATAATTCCAAATATATATGGAATATTTTACATCTGCTCGAACTTAGTTTGAATCAACTTTGAACAAAATTATTGTCTTGATTATTTTATACCTAGAACATTTTCTTATACATATATATCAACAATTGATATTCTTGTGTTGTGTGAAGGAAAATGAAAAGAAGAAAACCAAGTTAGATGGAAAGTTTAATGACCATCGTGGTAAATTTTGTGAGAAAATTTATTTTTTTAAGAAGTGGACCTAACCAATCTCAAGTAAAAGAACACTTACAAAAAATGGTTATCTTAAAAAAAATCAAGTTGAAAAGACAAAAAAATTGCTATTTGTAATAAATTGTCAAATATCATACAAGAAAACATCAATTTTCTATGACATGCCACTTATCACCTAATAATGTTCCCACTTGATTTCCATATGAATATACAAAATCTGATTAAAAAGAGTATGGAGTGAACTAAATTTAAAAGAATCACACTAAATAAATGCTTAGTGATGTAACACATCGTGGGGCTCAGAAAAAAAAGTTGAAGGTTTAGTAAGAGTTAAAACTAAATACTAAGCAAGAGATCAAAGAAAATCCCATTTATGAAGTATTTCAATTTAAATTTGAATTTTTTAATTAATTATTTACTTATTTTATTTTACCTTGGAGCATATTCAGGCATTTATAAAAATGATGACATTGGAATAAGAAAAATTTACTTGGTTGGAACTCTTTTTTGTATTGATTGTCAACCATGCTTCTTTTTCTCCATTTTTTTTCCTTAGTCCAAGTGCGATGTAACGCTTCAAAATACATACTAATGAGCATTATGGTTTTTAGTTTTGAAATAAATTATTTTAGTGGTGAAAAGTTCTTCATTTGTTTACTGCTTGGTATCTTTTCTTTAACAAAAAAAAATAACTATATTTTTTTCTTTTTAAGCTATCCATTATTTTTTTCTAACACATAGTTTGACCTAAAGTCGGCATCAGTTTTAGTGCCCTTTGCGTTGACATTTGTCCCTACATCATGAGGTTGTGTCTTGGAGATACAGATGTTCTCGTGACAAAAACCTTCAACGAAATTACTCCACACTTGTTCGTACCTTAAGCCTAAGGTCCGGACCAACATATTTTGCACTGAAACCATTTTTACTCGGTGACACGCATATTGAGTGTCTTTTTAAACACTTTGGATACATTTACGGCCTCTAAAAATGTTCAAAGATCATGTCATGCTCATATTCGATCCTTCAGAGCCCCCATGACCATCGAAAATTCCCATAACGGGAGTCTGGAGGTCAAAAAGAGCTAAGGGCCTTGTGTGACCAAACCTAAATTTAGTGTGGCCACGCCAAACCTTTGGTGTGACCATACCCAAAAAATGGGAGTGAGCATGCTCAAGCCCCTAACGTATAGTGACACTCTCAGTAGGGGCATGGTCATGCCCAAAGTTTGTGTGACCACACTGAACAAATAGAGGCCTCGACCTAATTATGTCATGAAGAGGGTGTGATTACACCCTAAACTCTCAACAAATGCGAGCCATGTCAGCTAGCGTGACCACGCTTGAGGGCAACGTGGCCACGCCACTCAGACATATAGCCTGGCATAATTATGTTGGGTCTCAGGTGTGACCACACCGACCTCCCCTCCCGCGATACTTTCTGTTGGGGTGTGACCACGCTCTATTTGATATGTCCACGCTAGAATTGCTATCTTTACGCAGCGGTCCTCGGATTTCTGCCGACACTATCGTCTAATCGTCGGATAATGCTTTTTGTCTAGTTCTTCATCCTAAAAAGGCATGAGGAGTGACCTATGCCCATTCTTAATGAGGCAAAGGGTAATATATGGTTTGAAACTAAGGGACATCTTCTCTTGGAGCTGAAGCAAGAAAGAGGATCGGGCCATTTGCGATCAGCTGAGCAGAAGGAGAAAGGGAGCTTTTGAGGGAGCTTTGAGGATTAGACTCATCATATTTCTCGAGGAGAAGGTCAGATAAGTCAGTTCTTCCATCTTTTCCACTTTCTTCTTCATGTTTTCCCTCATCTCCACCATCTTCTTCTTCCTCTCCGATAACTCTCCGTGAGTTGAGCTTAAGAGAGCTTCTTCATGACCTTAGAGAAGAAGAACTTTTGTAGATGACAAAGCCACCATTCTCCTTCTCCCAAGAGGTGAATAATCTCTCCTGGTTGGAGAGGTCAAAAGTTAGGTAGTCTATTTGATGTCCTTGCTATAGTTCTTTTGATTTGGTTGTCTTAATCAAGAATCATTTTGTATCTTCTTTTGGGGTGTGAGATATGCACACTAGTATGTTAGGGGTGGTTTTCTTACAATAAGCAATGTATAATAGGGAGAAGCAATATTAAGTTAAACTAACACCTTTTCTATAAGGGTTGCTTAGCTCTCCTCCCATCGGACATATTTCACTATGTTACACATAAATAGTTTTTTATACTGACCCAGTTTTCATGTAGGTTGAGTATTTTTTAGACTTTTTCGTATACTTTTTAGAGTCCCTAGGCTTGAGTCTTGTATTATAAATAAGTTACAGGCAGGGGTGGCTAATTGGCGTTATCGTGTGACAAGAACCGGGAGCTATAGGCTCGTGCCTTGTACCTTAATTATGATTTTCTCATTGATGTATAACATTAGGACCATATATGTATATGTGGTTCCTGGACGTCTTTTTTATTTTTCTGGGATATGTTGTCGACCCAACGACACCCTACATTTATATTTGTTTATGCTTGGCTTGTTTTCTTTTACATTGCTCAGTGTGCTTGCTAATTATTAGTTATTTGGTTATGGCTTGTCCGCGCACTTTGTTAATTTAATTTTGGCTCTCCAAGGACTTAGAATTATAAATTTTCTACAAAAATTCTTATAAAAGATTGAGAATAATTAAAATTTAGGTTTAAAACATCTCAACTTTTTCAAAACCTACTTTTTACTTTTCTGTATGACCTTCAAACCAAAATTTAAATGGGTTGTATTGCGTGACTATCACCCAAGTCATACTAAGATGACATCCATATTAGGATTAATTAGCTCACTGCCTCATTAGCATGTCCCGAGGAGTAACCCCGCAATTCTTTAATCCAATTGTCTCAACATAGATTTCTACTTAGGTGGTTGTCGAGCGCGCTTAGGGTGTTAGAGGCTTTCTCGACCCAGACGGGGGAATAATTCCTTTATGGGAGCGTCTTCATGTTTGTAGATGTACCTCCCTCCTCTTTCTTTCCGGCGGATTCCTTGCCACTTTGGCAGGTATAAGTCTCTCTTTTACTTTATACCTCAATAGGGTCATATGATTTACTGTTTCTTTCTCTTGACCTTAGGGCTACCTAGATCACCTTGTATGGTGCAATTTATGAATTGCTGATAAGGGATCTCTGGTTGTGTTGCAACCTTTATGACCAAGTAGGCATAGGGTCCTAGTAGCTTGTGATGACAAATTTTTGGTATCCCAACCTAACAATCTCTAGCCGATTAGGATTACTCCACACTTCCTTTAATTACCCACTTTAAGTCATGTCGTTCCTTAGATGCTTCGTTGATGACATCTCGTCTACCTAAACTATGGTGAGGCCGATTGCCCGTTTGGTATACGGTGATTCACCCTCTCTACCTTTATGACTTCCTTAGGCTTGAAGGCATAGTGCGCACCATACGAAGCGACCCAATTATTTCATAGGTCTCATTTGCTAATGAGTCGTTACCCATTTGGGATAACAAGAGACTCAATATCTGTCTTGTGGCTTTGCGAGAGCTTTGAAGGCACCGAGATGCTCCTATAAGATAACTATCCTTTGTTACCCCCTCTAATTAGTCATCACTTAAATGTAAGCAAAACAACTTTAATTGAGAGCATTCTTGAACATCTCCCAATATCCAATTAACCAAATTAAAAACGTCCATTTGGGAGTGTTCTTTGACTCAAGACAAATACAAATTTAGTTCTGGTTATTTGGGCATCTTATGTAAGTATTCTCACATGGATATTCAATTCAAGGTGTCTCGATCCGATTCTATTTTGACGTCCACAATTTACAGAAAAGACCCAAAAAAATCTAGTAGAATGTTGTGATACTAGATAAATATTTTAGTTATAATGATGCCAAAGCATAAAAACATTAATGATAATTGTAATTTTTAATAAATCAATTATAAAATAATAAAAAGCTACTTTTCTTCTTATATCATCTATAATCTAGATTAAGAGAAATTTTACTTAGATAAAGTGGAAGAACAATGTACAATCCACTCATAAAAGTATAGAAAAACTAACAACTAATATAGAAATGATGATGATTTTAATGAGCTTTCTCAAAAAACTTAAAATTATAGCACCCACTTATGATGACATATCTAAAAGAACTCTTAGATTTGTTCGTTTAGATGGATGAATTCTTTAATAGGCAAATATAGAATGACTACCTAAGATACTTTTTTACGAGATCAAATAAGATGAACATGCTAAATTTTATTAAACAGTTCATTTAGCTAAAAAAATAATGAATAAGTGGAACTAAGCAAACCTATATATTGTTGAAGAAAATAATTAAAACTATATATTATTGCATGACTCATGATAAGAAATCATATTGTCAATTTTGAACTTTAAGATTGGGTAGCTTTCTTATAATTTAAAATTTAAATATTTTCTAAGAACTCATTTTTAAAACTGGTTATACTAAAAATAATTGATAATTAGCTAATAAATTTATCATTGAACTTATGAGTGACCTTAGAAATAAGGTTGATTTGTTTAATCAACTTATCTAAAAAGATGTTTTTATTAAGCTCACTAACTGAATAATAGATAAGAAAACTTAGTTTCTTCTTTAGATTAAAGAATTATGCCCCTCTCATTGTACTCATTGTAAGGCATAAGTCTACCATTAGGCCCACCCCACCAACCGACTTAACCCTTTTAACTAATGCTCCTATTAAAGAGCGCACTAAAATATTGAGTATATAATCTATTTCAATTTTCATAAGAAAGTTCATACTCAAAATTAAGGAAAATTATAAATCTTATATTTAACTAAAACATAGGACCTCATACTTAAAAATCTTGAAGAAATTTATAATGACATGTCATTATATGATAAATAATGGATTATGTAGATAACCTTCACAGTATATTATGATATGTTCGATAGTAGCTAATGATGAAGCAAAATATTAAAAAAGTAGGAATATTTTTAGCATGTATATTATGTATAATGAGAGGAAGTGCATGCTAGTTATGAATGGAAAAGTGCAATGATTCTTCTTTCAATTCAAAAGATTAAAAGAGCTAACCTACAAACTAGACGGTACTCAAAACAGTTTCATGTTTATTTTATCAAATATACCCTTATTTCCACCGCAAGTAGATTTTTTTAATTTCAATCATGCTTAGTACTTATAAAGATCCAATTTAGATTAATGTCACGAGAAAGTTCAAACTCAAAATTAATGCAATATTCAATTCTTATTTTTTTAAGAAAACATAGGACCTCACAAATCAAAATCTTAAAAATGTTTATGATGACACCTCATTATTTGATGTAAATTTGATTATGTAGATAAGAGGTACAGTAATATTATGAGAAGCTCCTATAGTAGTTAAGAATGATGCAAATGACCAGATAAAGAGAAAAAAAACTTTTAGCATGTATATTATGTATAATGAGAGGAAGTGCATGTTTGTCTTAAACAAGGAAGTATAATGAATGTTTTTCAACTAATAATATTGCAACAATGACAAATTGAACCTTAATTATAACCCTTTCGTGTTAATTTGGTTAACTATGCATGTGTTTCCATCTCAAGTAGACTTTTTAGTTCCAAACAAGATTGATGGTTATAAAGATAAAATTTAATTTGATGTCCACTCTACAGATATTGTCCATATTTTGTTAGCATGACTTTAATTATATAATTTAATTGTAAAATATTGTGGTAGAAAGAACATTTATATTTTTAAGCACAATAGCAGGACCTTTAAATTTATGATGTAAAGTCTCTAAAAACGTGACATTTATATTACCTCATAGGTCAAATTTTGATATTTTGATTAAACAAACTATCAAGAAACAAGCCAAACTTCAACTGATTATGACAGGGAATCAAAATTCTAATAGTCATTTTAATTTGTCTTGTTTCTTAAGTATATAAATATAAGTTATAGGATTAAAATTTTAAGAAATGAGATTTTTTATCAAACTAACATTCACCTTTTACATGCAAATAAAATCACTCCAATTTTTAATGAAATTCACATACCTAATGTGGTCATACCTCTCCTTAGATTTAATAATGTTGAAATGAATGAACAACTTAAGGACCAACTTTTGTTAGAATCATTTAACATGCTTTCGATTTTGTCCTATGTTTCTAAGTTTTCAATTGTCCACATTATGGAGTAAATCCCACTACATATATAAATTAAGTGTCAAATTCAGGAGTCATGTTATAGAAGAAATTCATATAAATAAAGCATGGAGGGTAGGGTCAAGGAGATAACACCATGATTATTTAATTTGGCATGCTTAAAATAATTTGAATAATGATGTTATAAGAGAAAAGCTATCAAGTTACTCTAAATGAAATGGCCACTCAACAAAACCTAAACCTAAGAGCTACTAAGCTTTGACTTCAATAATGAAATAAATTTCAATAATTTTCATTCGTCCTCAACTCTAACTCATTACACAAACTAATATTCTTCACATGACAATACATCTAAAAGAGGGAGAGGAAAAAAAAAATTGTAATTTGAACCCTAAACACTTCATTTGCATCCTTTCTCGATTCAACTAAGGATGCTCCCATGGTTAGCAAAAATTTAGGGCTTCCATATAAGAATTTCCTCAAAAGTTTTTTTTTTGAAAATTGTCTGATATATAGAAAATGTGTTGTTATGTATAATATTTTATTATATTTTTTGTGATAATTTTATACTTTTTTACAGTATATTTTGTGTCTATATATGTAGTATACATGAAAAATGTTAACACTTGAAAAAAATTTGAACGAAGTATGGACTGACATGCAAGTGTCTGAAAGAACCACTCCGGTGGTAGATTGAGAGCAATGCAGTTCCATATACATGGAGCCTCATCAGGATATCATAATGTGTAAAGTCAACGCTAACGTACCTAGAGACCAACACCATAATGCTCACACAAGCACGTTCGATGCCCAAATATGAAAAGTAGGAGGCACAAAATGTGGCACCAAACCCACTGTTACTGCACTCATAGGCCCGATGCTGCATCCCTAGTGCCTTGACACACCCCACAAATATAGGTGGCTTTGTGGTTTGCTAATTGTTTTGCCGAATGAATGCATTAAAAATGTAAAATTGGTTGTTTTTGGGACACTAAAAAGCCATCTGGAAGCTCATAGGGAGTGGAAAATTATTGGTGAGTGTGGGGAAGTGATAGTGAGTGAATTTTTCACTTATTTATGTGCGAGTGAAAGAGTGTGCTTTGTAATCAAGCAAAAAAGATATTTTTGTGGTGATCAATTCTTGAAAATAAGAAATTCTTCCAATTTTTTTTTTATTCCATTAACTTTCGTACTTTGGTTTGATCTATTCAATGCAAGTCATATTTTTTAGCCAAGATGATTAAATTGCAGTAGTTGAATTATATACATTTTTGTGAAGTATGTGCTATGTTTTTTCTCTTCTTGCGTTGGTGGTGTTACATTGTTTCATGACTTGGCCATCTCTCGTGGCTAATACTTTCATAATATCACATTATTAGCTTATGTGTTTTTTTTAACTTGAAACAGATTTTGATAGTACTCGTGGTTTTATGAGGTATCTAAATAATGTAATGTTATTATTGTGTCATGTTTTATTCCGACATATATTATGTAATCTTGTATCATTTCAGACATTTGTGTCATGATGCTTTGATGATTTGATAATCATTCTTTTAATGATATAGTGAGCTAATCTTTGGAGAAATCACAACGTTCTGCCACATGATGAAATCATTTTCACGTGTTGATTTTTACATGTGGCAAAAATTCTCATGTAGCGTGGCAATTTTATTCATTTTAAAAAAATAATTTTGTCAATTTTATTTAAGAAAATAAAATTTTAAAAAATTCTAATTTTTAAAACACATGTGCTAGTTTTGTAAATAGTAATATTCGAGTGCTGGGTATGTAATTAAAACTAAAGAGAGAATATTTTAAAATTTGAAATAAAAAAATTAAAAGAAAACAGGGTATTCTTAAAAATGCAGATTTCAAATTTTCAAAACCTTCCCTCTCGTCGTCGAAGCGTCCTTCCCTCTCTGCCGCAACCCTCGCCTACACCACTATCCCTCTACCGGTTTTTCTCAGACTCGTCCCCTCTCTGCTCAAAACTCTAGCTCATGTTCCTCACCCTCCTCGTTTCGCCAAAACTATTGCTTTTGTATCTGAACCCTCGCGATACAATCCGATTAGAGCTAACTGGGAAGGCAACAACTGGATTGCGGCGTACAGAGACCCGAAACTCCAATCTTTCTCTTCCTTTCGCTCCGCCCCTACTCGAAACCATCTGGAATTTACGGCCGAAATCCGTGAACTGCGGATTTATCGGATTCGCGGATTTATTTTGTCCAAACCGGCCATCTGGGAAGATTTAGGTTAAATCCGGCTCTAAATCCGTTACCAGACAGCGGAGCTATTCTCCCCACTCTCGCTGGCCTCGATTTTCCTTGAGGATGCCGAGGGCTCGACACAAGAAGAGGAAGGAGGCAGCCGAATCTATTCCGAAGCCCGACGCTGCTTCTCTTGATGGCGGGGACGCCATCCAGCACTTCCACGATCGGCAAATGGCTTTCAACCACCGTGAAGGTATGATTTTTTTAGACTTATATACTCAACCTTACTACGAAGCATTTGATTGTATTTTATGCTACATTTTCCCGTTCGAATATTTGCTTTTGTCCCATTTGGAAGGATTGCCTTTAATGAATTATAAGAACAAAGGTTAATTTGAAGAGAGAAGAGATCTGCTGAAAATACCTGATTCAGTATTATTAGAAAGGAGATGAGTATATTAACTTCTTTAAACTGCATTTTACACATAAGAAGCCAAGAAAATGTTTGAATTGCCTCGAGAGTGTTGTTCTCCGGAAAGTATTATGATTCTCAATTTAGTTTGTTTGGTGAAGTGGAGAATGGTTTAGTCTGGGAGGGAGTATGTTTTATTAACTCTCTTCCGTAGGCTGAATTGGCTGAGTGGATGTGGGGTAAGATCTAGTTACATTCTAAATTCAGCCTTAGGAAAGGTGGGGAAGGAAAGCTGACTTAACCATTGGAAAACTCTCCTTCGCAAGGGACAGAATAAGGATAGTTTTTTTAACTTTGGTTGAGCTGAAACAGAAATCAAGTTGATGCATTTTCAGTTTGACATTAATGAGCACGACATGCTTACTCAAATTGAGATTGGCTCAAGCTAACCTGTGGCTTAGTACAAATTGCTTTGAGCCGAACTTGGATCAACTTGAGTTATTCCGAACCCTATTTTTTGGTTGCTTAATGTAGAAATGATTCCTACGAATTATATTCCTCCATTCACTTTCCTTGAATAGTTGAGCAACATTATTTGAGGCCAACAATTTGTTGTCTGTGAAAATCTCTCACCTTGATCATTTATTTGGTCAACATTCTACTTTGGCAATATAGCGAGCAAGAAAAACATACTAAAACAGCCTGTAGCTCTCGGTTAGGGAGGAATTGATGCAAATTCGGAAGAAAATATGGAGAGGGATATCAACGCAAAGGCAAATCCGGAAGAGTGATAATTTAATTCCATAATCCGTGCAATCACAAAGGAGTTTTGAAAAGTTTGCGTTTTTGGAAGTTAATTACTTATATTTTGTATTTTATTATGTTAGATATATTGCTTTCGTAATTTGAATTTGTTATTGTTTTCTTAGATTGATGGCACAATAATATTTATTGTTTTATTAATTTAATTTCTTAGTTGTTACTTTCCCAGTTGGGATGAAAATACAATTATGTAATTTGCTCTTTAATGGAGTAATGAGAGAAAATGAGGTAGCTTTTCTTTGGTTGTTAATTCAACTTTCTTTCAATTACAGTTGGTGAGTCTTTCAACACTATAAAGCGATTCTTAATTAGCCATCTCTTGAGATCAATAAGCTTTATTGCCGTCGTTTTCACAACCTGGCTCTTGTACCAAATTGGTGTCTTTCCCTTAAGGTCAATATATCATTTTTACAATTGTTGTGAAGACGACCGTAATAAAGTGAAAATTTAGAACAAGAAATTCACGAAACAAAAACACAGCGGAAACACACAGATTTACGTGGTTCGACAAATTGCATACGTCCACAAATGTGTATAGAATTTTGTTAGCTTGAGGATTACATCGTCGACCACGTCGACTTACAAGATTTTCTCTCCTCTCGTTCTCTATTTCTCCAACTCTCTAACCGAGAGCTACAGGAAACCGAAAAGGAATAACCTGGAAGAGTGGCTAACCCTTAAATCTTCTCCCGTCTTTCGTTAGCCTTGCAAGAAGGCAAGGAAAGCTACTGTATACAATTCCTTCTTCCCGTACGACAACACTGCCGAAGAATCAAAATGCGGAAACCAAAAGGGCGAGCAACCACCTTTCGTCTGTCAGATCTCACACCGAAGAAGCACCCAAGGAGCCAATCGCAGAAGAGAAACAAAGGGAGAGCATACACTTGCGATTTTGCTTACACTCGTAAGCCTCGCGCCGAAGCATGTAATAATGGAGTTCTTATTCTGTGCGGACACCGCACGCAACTATGCGTGCGGTGTCCAATGGAAAGATGACACCTGGAATAGTGGGCCCCACAACTTAAAAAATTAAATTGAGGCATGTATACGGCGCGACCCGGCCCGAATCTG
>NEWO01000002.1:5317783-5381013 GCA_003013225.1 Phalaenopsis aphrodite | reverse complement strand
AACAACATAATACATAATACAATCATAATACCACAACAATAATACCATAATAACCAAAAAGTATACTTCAAAAACAAAAATACAAAAATACTAGCATAATAAAACAATGATAACACCAAAATAGCACTTTAACATAACACTGTTTAAAACACTAATTAGATACAACAATAAATAACACCATCATATGTAATACAACCATAATACTACAGTAATAATACCATAATAACACACTCTCTTGAACGCCTATAATTCATCAATACTACCATAATACAACCAGAATAACACCATAATAAACCCATGATGAAACCTAAATGAGACCCAAATAATATCAGAAAAAACAATATCAACCACAATAATACCAGAAATATAATACCATTACGACAACTTAAACATCGAGCCCAGCAATACTATCATTTGGAAGTCATTAATCGCAGCACACACAACATAAGAAAGAACTCTACCTGAGGAATACTTCCGGACGCAGCTAATGATCCAAGCTGATCACCATCATTCTCAGATTTCATCAATATTTCTTGGTCAAAGAGAAATCCATTTAATGTGGGCTCAGCACAGAACAAGAACTCCGCCCTACTCGTCGAATGCTAACAGACGAGCTCTGCCCTACTCGTCGACTACTAACAGACGACGAAATAAAAAAAATCTACATCCATAAGCCACTTATTCCTATTTGGCGGGATCGAAAATGTCCAAATGCTAGATTTGGCGGGATTCCATAAGCACAAATATACGCTTTTTCCGGTTATTGGGCGGAGTTCGGGTCGGGTCACGCATTCTGCTTATTTCTCTTCACTGAGGGCCCACCATTACACGTGTTAATTTTCCATTTGCTACCGCATGCAGAGAACATGCGGTGGTCGGACCGAATAATTTTTCGTAATAATGAGAGCCAAAAAAACCTTTTGATTCCCTTATTTGTTTGGCCTTCTTACTCCTCTCCTACGTCACAACTAAAAAGATCCTTTTAATTCGTGAAGAGGGAGGCGGGAGAAACAGTAATCGGGCGGGATCCTGAACAACAAATCAGAGGAGGCAGGATCCTCTGTAGGAAGGAGCGGTAAGGAATCCAACAAAGAAAAGTGTTAAAACATTTAATATCTTGCCAACGATATAACAGTCCAAACATGGATGAAGTGAGTCGGGCTCCACGTTACCCAACAATTCTTCCACTTGGAGACCAGAACATTGGCTGCATCGTTCTTTTCCTCAAACGTGATATCCTCCATCCCTGCAACTCATGACCCCTCTTCAAGCTAGAAAACCAGTTGAAGTCGAGCACAATTTCAGCTTCTTCTTTTTCCTAGTCAGCTCCCAATTGCACGAATTTTCAACTTGCCAGGTTTTTTCACAGCTTTGAGGTTCTCCACTATCTGTCATCAGAATGTGATTCAAGGTTGGTGAGAAACGCTTTGGAGAACGTCTGTTCCTGACTGACCTGAGAACTGTAGTTGTATGGGTGGACGGCTCTGCAGCTGACTGCAGAACAATATGAATGGGTGCCTCAGACCCATTCTTCTCATCACTTCCATCATTGTCCTGCACTGTGACTTCTGGTAGATCAACAAATCTTACATTTTTACTATGGTCATCAATGAATGTGACATAATAACGAAAGCCTCCAAGAGATGTTACTGGAGAAGGTCCCCACACATCTCTGTGTACAAGATCCAGTTTTCTTGTCTTTGGCGCTTCGCCAATTTTCAGGAAACTGACTTTTTTCTATTTCCCCATAATGCAACCCTCACACATGTCAAGATCAACTGACTTCAGTTCTAGTAACTTGCCTCTAGACTGAAGTTGTTTCATATTTCTCTGACTTATGTGTTCAAGTCTGCAATGCTACATTTCTGTTGTGCTCTCTGCAACTATAATATCAAAATTATTAATTAAACATGTAGTCATATACAGTGTAAAAGTTTTCTTAACTCAAATCAATACTAATGTTTTTTTGGTAATCTTTTAGGTGCTATCTGAGAACACTATTGAATGTCCACCCTCGTTGAGCTGTACAACAAAAATGAGGTTTAACTTCAACTTAGGAATGTGGCTGACCTTTTGCATAGTTCATTTGCTTTTTTTAGGGAGTGCAATATCAACTCATTTCATCCCCACTACGTTTAGAGCTTTTCCATCAGTCAGATATATCTTCCCAAAATCACCTGCAACATAGTTTCACATCAACTCCTGGTGGTAAGATGTATGGAAGGAAGCCCCTGAATCTCATATTTAGTCATCAACAGAACTGTGAACTGTCAGCAATAACACATCATGTACTTCTTTAGTTACAACGTTAGCGCTATCATTCTCATTCTTTTTTAGATTTCTGCAGTTCTTTTTTATGTGACCAATTTTGCCATAATTACAACAAACTGCTTGCTTACCAGATTTTAACTTGCTCTTTCCCACATGCTTTTATTTCGATCTTCATTTGTTTGAGTCATTCTCCTCTATTCTTCCTCTGGAATCAACATTTATTGCCGAACTCGAACCCAAGATCTCGCCAGAATCTTTTTTGCGCACATTCTCAGCCAAAATTAAATCATAAATATAATTATATTTCAATTTAGATTTACCTGCAAAATTGCTAACTGCCATCATCATGGTTTTTCATCTATTTAACAATGAAACAAACAATACTAATATACGTATCTCATCGCCAAAATCAATTTTAACAGACGACAATTGATTTGTGATGGTATTAAAATCATTCAGATGTTGAACAACAAATACACATTCCGCTATCTTTAAGTTGAATAATTTTTTCATCAACTATATTTTTTAATCGCCGATGACTTTTCATGCATACCTGATAAAGTTATCATAAAATTTGTAGTAGTCCTTTCCATGATGACTTTGTGGGCAACATATCTCGACAGAGTTAATCGAACAACACCCATAACTTGTCGATCCAATAGATTCTAATTAGCTTCATCCATTTTCTTCGGTCGTTTTTCCAGTAACGGAAGATGATGTTTCTTCTCTTAGAGTCAGTTCTCTATCTGCATCTTCTAGTAACAAAAATCTATGCTATTAAATTTCTCGATCTCTGATGTCATTACTTCATCTCCAACCATCGCTTTCCTCAAATTCAAATCAAGGTTTTGATTCCAATTGTTGTGAAAATAAAATGACAATAAAACAAATATTAGAACGAGAAAACCGCAAAACAGAAACACAATGAAACACACAAATTTACATGGTTCGGCAAATTGCCTACGTCAATAGAGTTGCAGATGATTTTATTATTCAAGGAATACACTGTTGATCACCTCAACTTTTACAAGAATAATTTCTCTCTTGTCAGTCTCTCTCTCCACCTTAAGACAGGGAAGAAGAAGAATAAAGAAAAACTTGTTGTTGCATTCCCTATTGTTTTCGTGTCTCACACCTGGAGCAAATAGCTAGGAATTTCTATCTGCTTGGAAGAAGCATATTGGAGTTTGTTTGCTAGAGGGTCTTTATATCCAATATTCTTCTGCAACATTTAATGCATGGTAGAACCCTCATCAAAGGAAATCAGAGTTGGCGGGAGTCCGAACTGGGAAGGAGAGGAGGTAGGATTTATAAGAGGAAAGCTATAAAAGATATTTAGGGAAGGAATCTAATTAAGAAATAATTAATTTGTTGCCTTAAGCATCAGGTGATCAGGCTCCACCAATCTCAACAATTCTCTCATTTGGAGACTAGGACATTGACTGTATCTCCCACTGGTTGCGTCGTCTTTTCCTTCAACGTGATGTCCTCCGCCCTACAACTTAAAGCTTTGCCTTCAAGCTAGAAGATCAACTGAAGTCGAGTACAACTTTAGTTTTTTAAGAGCAACACTTTTAGTCGACATATCAATGTTAACATAGTCTTGTACCTTCAAGTTATTTTCTGGGTTACTCATGTATCTGCTTACATCTTCCACTGCATAGACAATATTTTGTCACTGCATAGACAATTTTTTCAACAAGTCTAGCATTGTACCTCTTATTGTCATAAAACACAGTCTTCACCCGGTACACTCACTTATTGTGCAATGTATCCTTTCTCGAAAGTTCTGTCAGCTCCCAAGTCTGATTCTCTGGCAAGGGATCCATTTCCTCATTCATGACCATCTCTCACTTGATCGAATTTTCATCTTGCAAGATTTCTTCATAACTCTGTGATTCTCCACAATTTGTTAGCAGAATGTAATTCAAATTTGTTGAGAAACACTGTCGAAGACGTCTATTCCTGACTGATCTGCGAACTGTAGCTATAGAGGTGGAGAATGTCTATTCCCTCAAAGTCAATATCTCACTAATCTCAAGAGATGAATAATGCAGAATCACTCTACAGTGTTGGAAGATTCACCAACGGTAATTGAAAGAAAGTTGTTTTGACAACCAAAGAAAAGTTACCTTCTTTTTTTCATTACTCCATTAAATAACAAATTACATAACGGTATTCCCATCCTAACTGGAAAGTAATAACTAAGAAATTAAATTAAGAAAATAATAAATATTATTTTCCCATCAAACTGAGAAAGCAATAACTAGAAATTCAAATTACGAAAGCAATAAATTTAACATAATAAAATATAGAATCTAAGCATTTAACTTCCAAAAATGCTAACTTTTCAAAACACCTTTGTAATTGCACAGATTATGAAATTAAATTATCATCCTTCTGAATTTGCCTTTGCGTTGATATCCACCTCGATATTTCCTTTTGGATTTGCATCAATTGCCGGCTCTCCCGAAGAACTTGACTCCGACAAGTTTTGCTAAATGTAAGCAGAAAAAATATGTGGGTTTATATGCTGGAGTTATGATGCTTGCAACTAGACAGAGCCTGAATTAGTACGATTCTTCCATTGAACTAAAAACTTATAATATTCTCCATGCTGATTAATAACAAACTGATGATGGAGTAATGGTGCAATTTCATCCCTTGGGCCTGTATTTTTAGGGACACGAATAATTGTGTCTTGTTGAGCCAATATGTTAGTGGTTGCTGCAAATTGTTCCTCCGAGCCATGAAATTGAGTAAGATCTTCAATATTGAAAACATGGTTGATTCTGTAGTCAACTCGCAACTCGATGACATATGCATTAGGCCCCAATCGTTTGGTCAGCTTAAAAGGTCCTACAAGCCAAGCATGTAATTTGTTGAAGCTCCCAAGAGGAAATCGTTTGGGCCTGAGGCGGACAAAAACCATGTCACCAACATCAAAGTACCTGTTCTTCCGCTTAATATTTGTAGAGGTCATATGTGCTTCTATGCTGAGTGTCAGGCGCCGCTTAACTTCTGCGTGAATATCCTTCATGTAATTGGAAAAATCGAGTGCAACTTCACTTGGTCGCGGTGGAAGCGCCAAAGGGTGGAGGTCCAATGGAGTGTGAGGGTGAAAACCATAGTCTACTTCAAATGGTCTGCATCCGGTGGAGCGATTGACAAAGTTATTGACAACAAATTATGCATGTGGCAACACGAAGTCGCACCTCAATAAGTTCCCTAGGTTTCGATTGGTCGCCTCGGTTTGTCCGTCAGTTTGAGGATGAAACACACTGGAGAATAGTAGTTTGGTCCCCATTTTTGCCCATAAAGTTTTTCAAAAATACTCATGAACTTAACATCCCTATCGAACATTATGGTGGCTAGAATACCATGCAGCCGAATTACTTATTGTAAAAATAATGCCGTTGTTTTGGAAGCACCAAAAGTTTTGTGTCAAGGGATAAAATGAGCCATTTTTTAAAAGAGATCCACAACCACCATGATGTAATCATGTTGTTGTGGGGTCTTGGGCAACCCCAGCAGAAAATAAATACTAATGTGCTACCAAGGCTTATCTGAAATTGGAAGGGGGTATAAAGACCTGCTTGCAGTTTTGTGCCCTTATTTATTTGACAAGTCCGATAATGAGACATTACTCTATGCACGTCACGATGTAGTCAAGACCAAAAGAATCGATCGGAGACTATAGCGAATGTTTTATCAAACCCGAAATGTCCTGCTAAGCCCCCTCAATGAAGTTCTGAAATAATAAATTCTCTGAAGGAGCCACATGGAATGCACAACTGAATGTCATGGAATAAAAATCCTTCTTTGATAGAATATACATTTGGAACTGCGAACTACCATTTGTGAGTGTACTCCATATAGTACTGAAGTCCTTATTGGTGGAATGTTGTTTTTTGAGGCTATCAAACTCAACAGTATTAACTGACTAGACCATCGGCAGGTGTGGTATCATGCTTAAGGCGTCAACTACCTTATTCTCAATTTCAAATTTATGCTTGATGATGAAATCAAATTGTTGTAGGTAGTCCGTCCATCGAGCGTGCCTTGAGTCCAACTTACTTCGAGCATTCAAATGCTTTAAGGAATCATGATTTGTATAAAGAATAAATTCTTTATGGATCAAATAAGGTTGTCAATGCTTAAGTGTTTGAACCAACACATAGAATTCCATGTCATAGGCTGAGTAGCGCCTACGGGTCTCATTGAGCTTCTCGCTATAGAAGGTGATAGGATGGCTTTCTTGGCTGAGGACTCATCCTTACCCACGTGGGATGCATCACAAGCAACTTAAAAAATTTTGGTAAAATTCGGCAACTTCAGAACTGAAGCTTCTCCTATTTTTCTTTTGATCTAAGTGAATGCTTTATCAATAGCCGTTGTGCCACAAATTTCTTGGACTTTAAACATTCGGTAATGGAAGGCATGATGGTACTGAAATTCCGTATGAAATGTCGGTAAAATGTTGCTAACCCATGGAAGCTTCGTACTTCAGAAAAATTTTGCAGAGCGGGCCAGCCTTTAATTGCTTAAACGTTAGTAGGACCAGCTTCAAACCCCTGGTTTGAGATAATAAATCCTAGAATAGAAACCCTATTCTTTAAGAAGGAGCAATTTTCGTGATTTATAAAAAGTCGTTCTCGTTGTAATGTCTCTAATTCCCGTTGAACATGGTCTAAATGGTCCTGCAAACAATGGCTAAAAATCAAAATATCATCAAAATAGACGACTACGAATTTGCCTAAGAAAGGTTCAAGTGTGTGTCATAACACACATGAATGTACTTAGTGCATTGGTTAGTCCAAGAGGCATAACCAACCACTTAAATAATCCATCTTTTGTTTTGAATGTCGTCTTCACTCATCTCTGGGATGGATTCAAATTTGATGCTACCTGCTACGAAGATCAATTTTTGTGAAGACGGATGCGCCACTTAGTAGGTCAAGCAAGTCGTCCAGCTGTGGGAGAGGGAATCGGTATTTTATGCTTATTTTGTTAATTTCTCTACTATCGATGCACATCCTCCAAGCATTATACTTCTTAGGTGTAAGTAGAACTGACATGACACAAGGACTAAGAATTTCTCGTATGAAACCATTGTCAAGCAACTGTTGAATTTGTCTGTTGAGTTCCTCATTTTCCATTGGGCTCATGCGATAATGAGGTAGATTTGGTAGAGAAGAATCTGGAATTAAATCAATGACATATTGTACCTCTCGCATTGGTAGTAGTTGTCTTGGCATCTCTTCGACAATATTGTCTTGGAACTTTTCTAGCATCTTTGTAAATTCGTTGGGGATAATACTAAAGTCCTGTTTAGCCTCTCGGTTCACTACTAACAATACTAGTTGTTCTTACTTTAGAGCTTGAGTGAATTGCTGAATGGTTAACACTGGAACGATTTCTACCTTTTTTTTGCTTCGGTTGTGCTTCAAATTCAGAGATCTACAAAGGGTCTAAAACAAATTTCTTGCTATTAAATTTTAAGGAGTAAGAATTGGTATACCCGTCATATAAGACCTTTTTGTCATAGAGCTAGGGTCGACCCAATAGCAAATGACAAACGGTCATGGGAACCATATCGCACCAGGCCTCATCCTAATAACTTTTTCCCATTGTGAACCTCACTAAGCAACGATGCATAACTAAAATGGGGTTAACTTCATTAACCCAACTTACTCGATAAGGGGTGGGATTTTTTTTTTCAGTTTTCAAACCCAAGTGTTCCACTGCATCACTGTAATCACGTTCATTCCACTCCCGTTGTCAATTATTACATTTAATGCACGACCACCATGCTCCAGTCAGGTATGAAAAATGTTGGTGCGCCTCCAATTAAGATCAACACCTTGGATATTTTTCTTAGTACATGTCAAAACTCGGTGAATAACACAACTAGGCAAATCAGTTGCTCCCAAGTGCTCTAGATCCTTGCTGTCGCTTGCTTCATATTCTGTTTCTTCCCCTCCATCTACGGTGTCCACTAATCAAAGTTCCTTTTCACACCCAAAGGCCAATTTTTTTCCTCTCGTAGAACATACTACAACAAAATGTCCAAAACCCTTTCACTTGTAGCATTGTGGTCCGTCGCACATAAGTTTGGACTTTCCTCTTTGGTCACCCACCATGGCGTGTCTACCTTGGTCAATGGGTAGAGATGGTTTCTGGTATTGCTATGTTGATGTTCGTTTTTGTTTGGGATCCGTACATGACATGCGTCTTCCGTTGGAGAATCTCAATTGTTTTTTAATGAGTAAAGCCAATTGTTAAGCTACATCAACATTTAGGATCCGTGCTATTAGAATCTCTTTTCGCAACTAATTATGTAACCCTGTGCGATATCGAGCTAGAGTTTGCTGTTCATTTTCCACCACCTTGCTGCGAACAATCAATTCATGAGAACTGTTTGTGTATTGGTCGACAATCAATATTATTTGCCTTAGTTGCGGCATCACTTCAAACATCATTTGCTCGTAGTCAACATATAAATACTTTTCCTTTAGCCGCTCCTTCATTTCTTCCCAATTGGACACTGACGCTTGTTGAGTACGATGTATTTGTTCTTCCACGCTACTCCACCAAGCTCATGCATGTCCTTTTAATTTCATACGGACATAACATACCTTTCTATCTTCGAAAACAGAGAACCAATCAAAATAATTCTCAACAGCCATCAACCAATTTTCAAAAATATTGGGGTCTAATTTTCCAAGAAAGTCTGGAATATCGAACTTCATGCCCTTGGTTAGTTCATCACGAGGGTGACGGTCGAAGCCACGCCCTCTTCATCCCCTGGGAATTTCACGACCATTTCGTTTAGAGCGAGCTTCACGCTCACCAAATCCCCTAAAATCTTCATCCTCTTCATTATCGTCTACTTCAGCTTCCGGAGGAGCCCCACACATCCTCCTATTATGCGGTACAAACTCATCTCGGGTTTGACACTCCATGGTTTCCAATTTATAAATGATCTGTTTCCGAACAGATGCCAGTTGGGTGATCTGTGTTTGTATTTGGGCTAGATCAATATTTTGATTTTGATTATTTGACATATTGTAAGAGCTACCATTACGGGTTACTGACATGAAATATTTGAATTCCTTGAGGTAGGAAAACCCACCCGCTCTGATACCAACTTGGTGTCTTTCCCTCAAGGACAATATCTCATTGATCTCAAGAGATGGCTAATGCAAAATCATTCTACAGCATCGAAACACTCACCAGCAGTAATTGAAAGAAAGTTGAATTGACAACCAAATTAAAGCTGTCTCCTTTTCTCTCATTACTCCATTAAATAGCAAATTACATAACTGTATTTTCTATCCCAACTGGGAAAGTAATGACTAGGAAATTAAATTAAGAAAACAATAAATATTATTTTCCCATCAAGTTGAGAAAGCAATAACTAGAAATTCAAATTACGAAAGCAATTAACCTAACATAATAAAATATAGAATTTAAGTAATTAACTTCCAAAAACGTGAACTTTCCAAAACTCCTTTTTAATTACACGGATTATGAAATTAAATTATCACCCTTCCGGATTTACCTTTGTGTTGATATCCGCCTCCATATTTCCTTCTGGATTTGCATCAATTCTTCCCAGTTTTGCATCACAACCATATATCACATCCACGTATTTCTTCATTTTAAGGATTAAGAGGCTTAAGAATTTAACTTTTAAGGAAACTAGAATAAATCTCCCACTGAGGGTGATGTCTTTGAAGCCAACATAGTTCCTCTTTTGCATACTTAGAAGATATACGACTCCAATTGTTTTAGGTGATCTAGTATGTTTTCATATAAAACATATGATACAACATCATCTGCTTAGTATTAGACTCCATGAACTACGCCCCTATCTTTTCTTTATGTTGATTGATTGCCTTGTTACATCAACAAAGCTTCATTTGAAGCCATTAAAGGAGGGATCCATAGGTGCATAAGGGAATCAAACAAACACAGGAAATAGTGGCAGGCCTTGTCTCCATCGATTGTGGAACTAACTTAAAATTATATCAGTTTAAAATAATCCAAAATTTATTCTGATTAAAGTTAATCATTAATTAAGTCCCTCCAATCCTTGTTCCATAATGCTTACCGTTGTTGATTAGTTACAAGATAAATTTTGGGGTTTGCTTATTGACTACATAAACTCCTCTTCGATTTAAGGATAAATCTAACTTTCTCCCTTCTTGCATGCCTTTGAAAGCTCGAGTGTCTTTTCATTCTCCTAACTCATGCATGTAATGTTAAGTATGCACAAGACTAAAGATGCTCCAAAGGTATATCAATAAAATATTACTATGTACTTTACTTAAGATTTACGCTTTATCGGACAAGAATTTCGATTGAGTAACTAACCTAATAGTATGATCAACATATAAGCCCGAAATCATTCTAATTTAAGTTGGCCATTTCAAATGCAAACCTAGGTTAATCAGGATCTCCAATCCTCACTCTGTAATGTTTACCCATCGTTGTTAGATTATGACTTGAATTTTGGGGTCCATTTATTGCACTTAATGAACAACTAAAACTTAACTCGATTAATACTCGATCATGTTTGTTTAAATTAGTAACTAAACAAGTTTGAATATTTTTTTCAAAACTTGAAGGTTAAATAAATCAAATTTAAGCATAATTCAACTTCTTTATTAATGTTCACAAACATGGTCATTTGTTGTTCAACAAGTAACTTACTAAATATTCTATACTTATATGATATATTATTTAATGAAAATTATTTAAATTATTAGAACTTATTTCATTATATTTTTAATAATGACAGGTTATACTTTAATATCAATATACATATAAATTTAACATATTTTTTTTTATTTAAATGAACTAGTTTGTTAGCACTTATTTATGTTATGATTGCAAGAAAACTTAATTTATTTAGTCAGCATAAATTAGTTAGATGCTAATTTTAAATTTATTAAAGTGTTTATTTATTTAGATTTGTAGAGTCATTTGTTAATAATTTTATATTAAAAATCAAGCAATTATTTGAATTTTTAGCTTATATACTAATTTTATTTGAAAAATTAAGTATAAATTGAATTTTTAATATTACATACAAAATATGCACTCATTTAAATTCTTAGCTTGTTCAATTAATATAAACAAGTCAAGTACAAATCAATTATGAACATTAAAAAATTTAAGCAAGTCAAGTATGAGCACATGTGTGAAAGCTCAACTCATACTGAAATTGAACATGAACACCTTGTGGTTTAAAGTTTTAATACGAGAAAATATATTTTTATTGGATTAAGCTATATTGAGGTTTTTCTGGTATTAGTGAGGGGGAGGGAGGGGGAGTTGGTGGACTATTCTTTACGAATTTTTTAGTGCTTTGATTTATCTTGTCTAGCAAGCATGATTGATCAGACAAGAAAGATCACAAGTTTTTATATGAGAAAATATATTTATACTGGATTATGATATAATGAGGTTCTTCTCTTATTATGAGTCTCTTTAGTTTTGTCCATCATTCAGGGTCCTGTCGAATTTATCATTTTGTTTTATCTTTTATTGTATAGCTTTCTTTTAATGGAAGTTCCTCAAGCAACCTTATTTTTAGCATGGGGGAGTCGGTGGACTATTCTTTTTGGGATTTTTGTGCTCTGATTTATCTTTTCTAGGAAGCATGATTAACTACACAAGAATGATCACAAGTTTTAATATAAGAAAATATATTTCTATTGGATTAAGCTGTAATGTAGTTCTCGTATTAGGAGCCTCTTAAGTTGTCAATTATTCAGGGTCTTGTCAAATCTATCATTTTGGTTATCTTTTATTGTGTAGGTTACATTTGATGAAGTTACTCAAGCAACCTTATTTTTATCTTTTTCTCTTTACAAGTCTTTTGAAATTCAAGTTTCTTATGTTTGATAAGCTCCAAAGCCCGGATTGAAGAAACCTTTGGGTTCCCTTTTTTTCAATGTTATTTCAATTACTCGTTTTCTTGCAAATATAATGTAATTGATTTTCCCAACGAAATTGATATCTCTGAAAGTACCACATTTTTTTGTAAATTGGCCAATTGTAGATCTAAGAATTGAAACATTGAATAATTGTCTCAGAAAAGCCTGAATATGCAAGTCTTTTTTCATTTTTTGATATGTGGGTTCTAGCAAAAACTTGATTGGGATATTTCAAGAAATAAATTTAACAAAATGGGGAAAAGAGCCAAATATAATTTGTATATGTATTTTTGGTTATAATTTGATTACATGTTTGAATTTTTCGTACTTATCTTATTTTTCAAGCTCACACCAGAATTTGAGAAATTATCAAGTAATTTTTTTTCTTCACTATCTGCTCTGTTACTCTTTTCAACACAAACAAAACACAGACACTATGTTCAACAATATGGATATTTTCTTACATACCAAAACATTTTATAACTTGACCAATTGTAAGGATTGTCTGATAGAATAACTATATTTGAGATCAGCCTGGAAATATTCTTTCATTTATTTATATGAGCCCATAGTTAAAAGGATTGGAATATATTGAGAAATTCATTTAACTAATTGGATCTAAGAGCCTAGAAAAAGTAGTATATATATATATATATATATATATATATATATATATATATATATATTTGTATCTTTGGTTTAAAATTGAGCTTTCTAATCCATTTTTTGTTGCGCATGCTACATTTTGTCACAAAGTGATAATTGCTCCCAAAGTGCTAGTTCAAGTTCTTAATTTTGTGGAATAAGCGGGGGAAAGTCATACGCAATTCCAATATTTGGCTATTATTAAAGGAATTTGCATATAAATTTATCTTTACCAAGAGTTATAAAAATTCATTTCAAACTGTTGAGAAAATTAGGGCGAAGAAAAACTAGAATCGGCACAAATCCATAAGAACACAGAGATTTAACGAGGTTCGGCAAAGATGCCTACGTCCTCCGGAGCAGAGCGGCGAGTTCCTTTCAATATTCAGAAAAGGGTTCACAGAATTCAGAGATACATCCTGGGGTTACTAACATGCCTATTTATAACCCCAGGAGTAAACCTAGACACAATATGTAATTACAACATTACCCATGTACCATACTGCGGGGCTTTGCCTCCCGCACCCCAACCCACGTAATTTCCCAATTTGGACAGATTCTTTCGCTCCGCTTCGATCTAGCTTCTGTCCCGATATGGTATATGAGCCATACCATAACAAATCTCCATCTTGGCGAATATCCAGCCCCTTAGGAGAAAAATACCTGGGAGTTACACCTGCACCAATGTGGGTTGGGTCACTATGCTTCTCTAGCAACTGCAAACATTCAACAAGTCCAAGCAATGCAAGAACTTGTTCATAGTAACTAACTTAGTCAACATATCAGCTGCATTCTCATCAGTATGAACCTTCTGCAACAGTATCTCCCCAGAAGCAACCAACTCTCTGATCTTGTGATACCTGACATCAATGTGCTTGGTTCTCGTATGGTACACCTGGTTCTTAGCCAGATAAATAACACTCTGACTGTCACAATGCAACTGAACTCCACCTTGCTCAACGCCAGTTACTTTACTAGCCCAGCAAGCCATAAAGCTTCTTTAGCAGCTTCAGCTACTGCCATGTACTCAGCTTTAGTTGTAGATAATGTCACAATAGACTGAATTGTCCATTTTCAACATATAGGTCCTCCACCAAGAGTAAACACATACCCAGTTGTAGACCTTTTGCCATCCAAATCACCTGCGTAGTCTGAATCAACGTACCCCACAACTGAAGGATCATTCTTCTGACTGCCAACAATAATTTCATTTCCTACAGTACCCTTCAGATACCTGATAATCCACTTGACTCAAATTTAAATATTTTATTTTAAAATTTGAAGGAAGAAGGACTAGAGGATGTCATAGATCCTAAAGGGAACCTCGGTGACTTCCCAAGCTACCCTTTGGTTTGACTTCAATTTAGAGGAGAAATATTTGAATGTTTCATCCTCCCAATTTAATTACTTTAGAGCTTATATTTGTGTGAAAAAATCACACATATAACTTGGAAGATATGAAGATTTTGGTTATGACTAACGACAACCTAAGAATCCTAAAATAAGTTAGAGTTTATATTGTATAACAGAGTTATACAAAGACCTGAAGAAAATTTGAGATTTGGGGGTGTTTAGGTAATTTTGGTAGTTTTGTGGGGCAAAAGGCTAAGTTGGATATTTTCGTAAAATTGGGGTGTCAACCACTCTATGTAAGCCATAGACCAATGAAATCCCCATTTGGGTCCTCTATGTACTGGTCCTAGCTAAACCCCAGTCTAGGGCTAGTGGGTCTAGGGAACCATCTACATGAGTCTCGCAAAGGATCAATGGATCAAAGTCAACAATGTTTGGGTATAGGGTTATGAGTGAAAGTGAGTGAAAGTGAGTGCAAGTGTGTGAGTGAGAGCAACCAAGTCCACACCACCAAAGGGCTAACCCTAAGGCCAATCAGTCCTATGGGAACTCACCTTGAGCTCTCTCATATTGACCCCACCTACTAAGTGCTAGAGGTTATGACCAATATGTAGAACTTCAAGTTGAGAAAAAAATGGTTTAGAGTTTCTAATGATGAGGGTTCCTTTTCTAGTCCTCTAAGAATAGTCAACAAGAAAGTCCTTTGACTAGATCCTAGGCTATTAAAAAGGAAAAACTAAATCTCAACCAAAAGTGAGGTCAACAGAGACTTCACCAACTAGATGTGAAGAATGTTTTTCTTCATGGGGAGCTACAGGAAGAGGTATATATGGAGATATCACCAGTATTTAGTACGTCGCAGATAGTGGGCTCAAGAAGTCACAGTATGACTTGAAGTACACTTATCGGGCCTAGTTGACAAGTTTAGAATAGCGATGGTAGCATGTGATATCAGCATATCAATGCAGACCGCACACAGTGTTGTTTCGACAACATTAATGTCACACCACCATACTTGTTGTGTATATGAATAACATAATTATCACTGATGATGATAAGTCAGAGATTGCTCAACTGAAGGGAAAATTAAGGCAAAATGTCTGGGACAAGTCAGATATTTTTTTTTGAGATTAAAGTGACCTATGAACCTGAGGAGATTGTCTTATCTCAGAGAAAGTATGTATCGAGGGAGCAAATCTGCAAACTCTCCAATTGATCAAAAGTTCAAATTCAGTATATAGAAAAGTGAATCGGTTGATCTTGAGAGATACTAGAGGCTGGTGGACGCCTGATCTATTTGTGCCACACTCGACTTGATTTTATTTTTTGAAGTGTAGTGAGCTGCTACATCTAAGAAATGACCATATAGATGTAGTGTATCAGATTCTGAGATATCTGAAGAGTGCATCAGGGAAAGAGTTGATATTCAGTAAGAATGAATATGTAGATACTGAGGGTTTTGTGGTTCTAATTGTGCAAGTTATGATGATGACAAACGATCCACATCAGGATGCTGCATTTTGTAGGTGACAATTTGGTCTTATTGAGGAGCAAAAAATAGTTAGTTGTAGCGAGATCAACAACATAGCCATAATACAAGGCTATGCCATTAGGAGTGATGTGGCTGAAAATCTTGTTGATTGAAGTTGTGGTGTGACAACAAGTCAACAATTTGCATGGCTAACAACTCGGTTCAACATGATAGAACCAAACATGTGGATATCGAAATGTTTTTCATTAAGGAAAAACTGAATAACGGATTACTGAAGCTATGTCATGTAGCCACTAGAGGGCAAGTGGTTGACTGCCTCACCAAAGGACTTAGCTCAAGGAAGTATTAATGTTATCACACAATTGAGTTGAACGTGAATCGATATGATCATAAAAAATACAAGTTTGTAACTTCAGAATCTTTAGAAAGGCAACTGCAATCCTTTTTAGCTTTGAATGACCATCTGAATCAACATAATCATTGAGACCAAAATTTCATTTCGTAATCACTTTCATCTATTGCAAAACTTTTTTTTTCTAAGTCTTTTATTTGCATAAGAAAATATAAATCTTGCAAACTTTGAACTTTAAATCGATAAGTAGAGCTTTTCTGATTAATATTCAGTTGTTTTACAGTTAGTGTTTCCAATTTGAGTTCGATTGAAAATACTAACTCATAGAATATAGGTTTTTCCCTAACGTGAGAATAACTTCCATGACTTGATCCATGCTTGAAAATTTTTGGATATCAAACAACCTCCTCAGATGATAATTTTTATGTGGCAAATTTAGATACAAAATGTGATTCAAGTCAAATGCCTGTTTTGTTTTTCTTTTTCTTTTTTTCTTTTCAAGTCAAATGTCAGTTTAACGAGCTAATTATTGACAAAAGTCACAAATAATATGAAGTATACTACTTTGTCTATTATGGAAAGTTACTTTGATCATGTAGTGATTCCTTCTGTTTTTGTTTTTCATGATCTTGCCGTAGCTGCTCTTGAAGGTCACTTATTAATATGAGAATACGGTGAAAGGATGGCAATAAATATCTTGAAGGTGCTGGGCTAACTGAAAATTTTAGCTTATAAGAATCTTGATTTAAAAAATTTCTCGAAAAATTATTTTTTATGGTCATTGGTGATGATTCAACAAAAGACGGATTATTCAAAGCAGCTACATGAATAAAAGGGTTGAATTTATTTTTCAAATACTACATTTGCGAATGCAAAATTCTGGTTCAAAATGAAGAAATCCTAAGTACTCTGGAGACCAATTTGGTCATTTTCTTTTATTATCTATTTTCTTTGTTATAAATCTGGTTCCACCTAAGATTACAACCTCAATGATAACATGAATGACGCTGACTACGTCAGAGTCTAATTATTTTTCAATCCCATCATTAGTAATCGATGTGATTGTTTTTGCAAATTAAATGGTCCCTTCTTATCTATTAATTTACTTCTACATTTTACCTATTCCTCTTTTGTTATTTATAGTCTCTGAACTTGTCACCTTCTCCATCTCCTTATTTGCCTTTCACTTGTTTGATATTAAGTTTTCAAGATACAGTTTTCCTTTGCTGGTTAACCTCTTGCTACAAAAAAAATAAAAAAATAAATAAACAAAAAAAAGGAAGATTTACATACATTTAAATAAGACCTAAACTTCAATTTTTATGTATATGCCATCTTACCTATTGATTAAGATATGTATTTCGCTTTTTAAAAGTTAAAATAGTTATATTTTTTATGTGACAAGATGAATTTGTGTGTTATAATGTAAATATTTTTTTTCTGTGGTAGTTTTCATGACAGCAAAGCTTCATGTTTGTGTAGCTGAACGTCGAATTGCTGCAATCCAAGCTATCGAAGTGGCTGAAGTACACAACATGCTTGCTCGCCTTCGCATGCTTCGATCTTACTTGAGCAAGGAACAGCTACAGACTCCTGCTCTAAAATTCTTCCAAGAGAACTTGCCGAACCTCTTGGTAGTCAGAAATGAGGAAGACAAAGTGTTTGAGCTGAGGCAAAATGAGAAAAATGTTTTTGGACACGGACGTGCGTCAGTGGCTAGCACTGTTGGCGGCCAGCAATTCTCAGTGGAGTCAGGTTTAGATAGCTTCTAATATTCGCATTGAAAATGTCCTTAGATGCTAAAGACCCGCTTGGTATCATTTTTATTTTTTTTATTTTTATTTTTAAAAATACATTTTTTAGTGTATTCTTTATATATTTTTTATTTTGTTAAAAATAAATCAACATGTTTTTGAAAATACTCAAAATAACTTTTTGGTGTTTTGAATTTTTAAAAACAACTATGCCTTAATCAAAATTTTTAAATATATTTTACTTCAAATCAAAACATAAACAAAATAAAATAAAAAAAAAGAAAATAAAAAACAAAAAAATTATCCCAAACTGCTCCTAAGAATTTAAATTTCTTTTTTGCTGTTTTCAGTGAAACACAGTTTTCTAAATGCAGCTGGGCTAGAAATCCCTGATTTTGTAAGTTGCATCATGATTTGTGAACTTTAGAACTTTTTTTTTTTTTTGATCTTAAGAACTTTTAGTCCCTTTACTTTCTTCTTTATCGAGGTACTTATCCCATTTTAATTGATGGCAGGTTCTTGATGGTGCATTGGACACTCAGATGTCTCAGATGCTGGGTGTGGGAAATGGTTTCCAAACTCCTGGGGTTTGTTACTCTTTCTGTATTAATATACTTATTTTAATAGTTTCCTAATGAGAAATCGGTATATATTTCCCTATATTTTGATGTTCCTCTGAAAATGAATATTAGCTTTTCAATTTTGTGAAGGACAACAGTTTATCACATTTTGTGAACAAGACCAATTTACTCTATCATGGATGTTTGAATATCTTTAACAGTTTGTTTGGGACAATTGCAGTTTTTTGTAGGTGGTCATAAACTGTGGCGATAAAATCAACCTTTTAGAAAATTATGATTGGAATTATAAATATTTTTTTTACCGAAAAATGAGAGAGCAACTTTTTTGCTGTCATCATACTTAAATAAATTAGGTTGTAAAAAGTAGCTTGCAATACATAAATTTTTAAAAAATAGTAATAAGCAATTTCTCAAACAATCTTAAAGTGATTGAAATGCAACGCAAGTTGAGAAAGCTGTCCGAAACAAACCCTAAGTCTCTAATATTACTAATTGAGCTCACTATAAAATCTTGTTATGAAATCCATACTATGAAGATATTACTCTACTAGTGATACTAGGATTTTAGGACAACGCTAACAGGATTACGATTCTCTAATGGTAATACTAGGATATCAAGAAACTTAGGCATGCATTAAATGCTTTTTAAGAAACCTTATCATATTTTTTTAGGTTAGTTGTCTTTACAAATAGCATGAATTATTGGACTTATTTACAAAGTTCAAAACTATCCAACATTAAACAAGTATATGTGTATGTCATCGTAGTCCGTTGGTTGAGATCTTAGGCTATCAACCAATAGGTTTTAGATTTAAGATTTTGTATATCCGATGTGTGTAAATTTGCTGTTAAACCCACCTAGAAAAAAATATTAAACTTTGTACTAATTTTCCTTTGTTAATTTAGATATCACTAGCCAACTAATCTGTCATGTCTGTCTTTTAATTATGCTAGAGTTGTATAACTTGCAATTATTTTCAAAATTGCACTCTCAAGTTTGAAAGAATTCATGAAGAGTAAAACTCACTTCTCAGATAGAATGAATTTAAAAATGAGGATTCAAAAAAGCCAACCTCAGATGCTTAGTACTCGAGCTGAACCATTGCTACCTATATGTCCTTTGAATGTTTTATTAGATGTTTATGGCTTGCTGTGAAATAATTCGTTAACTATTCCAACCTATATTCTTCATGAAAAACTATGGCTGATTTACCATGTGGCCGAGTGATTCTAATAATCATATTTCCTGTTAACTTGAGGTGCTTGTATGTCATTAGATTCCAATTTGCTGTTTATGCCTAGCTGATTTGTTACAGGGGATGAGCACCCGGTCATCATTCGGTGTGACGCCGGCTACGAGAACTTCTAGACGGCCGATGCAAGGGGAAATGCTTCTTTCAATTCGTGGCTCGCCTCTAGGAGTTTACAATGAAGATGAACTGGAAGCAATTCATGGTCTGTTTACTATCTCATTTCCTTCAAAATTTAATTGGATTCTCAAGTACTACTATGTATGGCTTAATGAGTAAAATTTAGTCCCGGAGTTTATAAACATGCTAGCTTGGTCCCAGATTTTTTTAATGGGAGCTAAAATAGTCCTTGTTAGGGATTTTTTTCAACTTGTATTAAAAGAGTTTAGGAACTAAATTGATATTTTTTTAAGCTATGGGACTAAAATGGCCCTTTGCAAGATGTCATTGGACCATTTTGACACTTTTCTCATGGTTTGAATTAATCACTGATTATTTGCAGAATCTGGTGATGGCTTTCATGGTGATTCCTCTGGATAGTGCTGAGAAGCTGCTGCTGGTTTCAGAAATCTAGTAAAGCTTTTGCCAGCTTCCATGCAAGCAAAAGCATACATTTTGCTGTGTTATGTTGATTGTAGCTGATCCAGATCCAGCACATCAAGGAATGGAATTTTTGTAATTTTCTTCAGAGGTAAAGTTGTGAATTATTCAGGGATTCTGTTCATTTAAAGTATGGTTGTTTCGTTGGAGGTGGATCTGCTTGATTTTGTCTTGGGCGTTTGGTTAATTGGATTTACCTTAAACAATGTGAATAAATGCATTTATTATTATTATAGAATAAAATGAGCCAATTTTCGAACAAAACTCTTCGTCAACCAAATCTAAAAGGTGGTTTTTTTTTGGAAGATTTGACATACATACTTTTGAATCCTTTTGTATTTACATATAACACTTTAATTTATACATATGCATATTTATCTATCTATAAAAAGTTGTATTTGTTATGACCCGACTCAGTGTTTAGAATTAACTATGGCGGGAACTGTGGTCGGACAACATTAACATTTAATTTTATTTTTCATAAATTATTTTAGAAACTTTCAATATATAAAAGTCACTAATCTACAAAATACGATAAAATTAAACTTTTAAAATTAACAATATAATTTAAAAGCTACATCTCAAATCATTACTGAATAGTATATCAATATTTGAAAGAAATTGTAAAAAGAAATTACAATCACAACATAAATATTATCTATTAGTTGTAGTCATTCTATTGTAAATTAAATATTTAATATTAGACATTAACTTAAAATTTTTATTATTCTAAAAAAAACATTAATTTTAATTGTAAGTTTGATTGAGTGAGTAATTATGATCTTTATGTGTATTAAAGATGTATGAATGATAAAAAAAATGCAGCATGTTATTATAGAAAACCTTAAACTTTAACTTTAATTTCATCCCTTATAGTTTCACTTTAAGTATTTACTATTTTAACCTCTTTAATAGTTATAACAGGATTACTGTCATACCCGAATGTTTTCTCAAAAATATACTCGATGGTACATTCAAAATGTACACGTATCAACCCTTAAAAAATGTACATGAAGATGTACATGAAGGTACCTCAAATTGCACCCAAATATATACTTTTAACGTTTCTTTTAACTTACATGAGTACATCGCATCTCTTGTCAGTACGATCTAGGGGTAATCCTATATGACTTTACATTTATATTTCATTAAAATGTACATTTGTATGACAATTTTTTTGTCCCATTTGTGGTACCATTTAAGATTTTCAAAATGCCAAACATGAATGAAATGCTTGTTTTAAACCATTTAATAAAACAATTATTCATTAAATAAAATATTAATTTAATGCATAAAGAAAATAATCTAATATTTGCTTTCAAGAGATTTGAAATAGTTCAACTCTTCACTTTATTGTACTTCTCCTAGCACTTTGACCTCTCTATTTCACCTTGATTTAGTTGTTTGATAAATTAACATTACTAATTTTAATTAATAAAATTGTTGAAATGAAATTAACAACAACATTAATTAACTAAGTTATATAATCAATACATAAAACTTATAAATATTCACCTTATCACTATGAAAGGCATTACTTCACCTCTTTCTCAAAATTATAACTCCCTCACTTCAAGTACTTCCTGATTACGATTACATTTACTAGTAAAACTTAATGAACAAACTTAAATATATACATATAAAATTTGCTAATTAAATTAATAAAACTCAAACCTACCTTTGCGGATAACGGACGCAATATTTTTTTTTGGACGAAGGCCCGATTTTCTGCTTCTTCCTCTGCTTGACGAAAAAATATTACGTCAGGATTCCAATAACAACGTGTCATGTGTACGATCTGACCCTGCCATACATTAAATTATTTAATTTTTTTTATTCAGTGGGGTCAGACTTTACGCTTGGCGCATTGTGATTGGAGCCCTATGCAGTTTTGCATCAGAACTTCTGATGTGATCATGCGAGTTCCCTCCTCTAGAGCCGCACGCCCACAACTTCTTCCTTTCCGTCATGACATCGCTTCTCCTTCACGCACGACGTAGGCTTATTGCTCTTTTAGACTATAGCAATGCACAAAAATGGTCCTCCTCCCTCCTCTTCTTCATCGCTCGAATAAGAAGCAACGAGGTTGATTGGGTGTGATAAGTTTTACACGATAAGGGAAAACTGTGTGAACCTTTCTCCTCCTTCAGATGATCCGCTAGGGCTCGTCGTCACCTCCTACACACACAAATCACTCCTACTTATGCACAAGGCGACTTCTTCTTTTTCTTCTTCTCCTCTCACACTCTCGGCTCCGACAACTTCTCCTCTCCTGCTAGATCGTTCGTTTGTTTCTTTGGTTGGAATGAGTAATAGGACTCTTAAGTCATAGTGACTATTCGATTTGCAATTATGATTTTTATTTAATTTTATATATTTATTTGTTTTATATTATTACAATCTCCCATCCTTCTAAAAAGTCTGTCATCGAATTTTGAAAATATTTAAAACAAAAATAAACATACCTCAAACAAAAAGTTGTTGATATCTTTCTTGTATCTCAGAGACTTTCCCCCGAGTAGCATCATTCTACGACCCATGCTTCCATAAAATCTTCAAAAAAAGGATTACTCTGTTCCGCAACTTCTTCACATCATAATTCAATATCCTTTCAGGTTCCTCAACATAAGTTAAATCAGGTTGACTATCAACTGAGTCTACTATCATCCTACTAGATTCATCCACATTATACTTTATGAGCGAAGAAGTATGGATAACTTTATGCACTCCCTGCATATGAGCTGGTAAATCAAATCTGTAAGCTACCTTCCTGATCCTCTCCACAAGCTCAAATACATATGAGCTGGTGAATCCAATTTGTAAGCTACCTTCCTGATCCTCTCCACAAGCTCAAAAAGACCAATATGTCTGGGGCTTAATTTTCCTGTCTCCCTAAATCGTTGGTCACCCGTCTGACTTTGATAAAAATAAACTCTCCAATTTCAAATTCAACGATTTGTGCTTGGCATCATGATATTTCCTCTACATATCCAACACTTCTCTCAATCTATTTCTGATAAGTCTAATCTTCTCAGTACCACCATCAACCAAATCAACTCCATTGATCTTTATTTTACTTATTTCAACCCAAAATAAAGGTGTCTTGCACTTCCTTCCATACAAGGTTTCATATGAAACCATCCCAATGCTAGTCTGATAACTGTTTTTATAGACAAACTCTACGAAAGGTATATGTGATTCCCAACCTCTACCAAAGTCAATGACACATAACCTTAGTAGATCCTCCAAAGTCTGAATAGTCCTCTCGAACTGACCATCTGTGTGAGAGTGAAATGTTGCACTGAAAGTCAACCTTATACCCAAAGCTTCCTAAACCTTCTTCCAAAATCTGTAAGTAAATCTGCCACTCTATTAGAGGAAATAGACTTTAACACCCCGTGTAATCTCACAATTTAATACATATATAATTTAACTAGCTTTTCAACTAGATTTGTCCATCTAATAGGAATTAAAATTGGTGGACATAGTCAATTTTTTTATGATTACCCATATAACATCCTAACTCTGATGTGATCTAGGAATACCAATCACAAAATTTACGCAATCTCTTCCCATTTCTACTCTAGAATCGGTAAAGGTAGCAACTAACCTTCAGGACGTTGATGTTGTGCCTTCACCAACTGATATGAAAGACACATAGCCACAAATTCTGCCACATTCTCTTCAATCATGGCAACCGAAATGCTTCTTTTAGATCCCGATACATTTTATTGCTCCCAGGGTGTCCTCCATAATTTCCTTCCCCAGGTCATCAACATCTGGAACATAAACCCTTTCTTTACGCCTCAAAAAACCATCTTGATCTAGCACATACCTCTCCAAACCGCCTATCTTAACATGCACCAGGATTTTTTGAATAATCCTATCTTGGGCTAAAGAATCTCTAAATCCGCCCTTCAAAGTTGACTGCATCGTCAACTGGTATAATTAAACCATGTTTTCATCACCAAAATCTACTATAGATAGCTTTAATTTCTCCAAATATTTAATTTACTACTTCAGCTGAGTAAATAAATATTTTAAATTACATGAAACCTTCATATATGGTGCATTTGCAACCACACTCGCCTTCCCTAGATTGTATTGAATATCATAATCATAATCTTTAATAAATCTTAACCATCTTCTCTGCCTCAAATTTAGTTCTTCCTGAGTAAAAATATACTTCAAACTCTTGTGATTAGTAAAAGCTTTGCTTCTAACTCAATAAAAACAATGTCTCCATATCTTGAGTGCAAATATAGTTGTAATAAACTCCAAATCATGCGTGGGATTATTTTTTTCGCGATTTTTTAATTGATGCCCTACAATGCTGCATAAGTATACAACCCAAACCCGTCAAAGATGCATCGCTGAAAATTTGAAACTCATGACCCATCAGAACCTGAAGGAATGGTGGAAAATGAAGCGTACGTTAAGCAAGTTTTTAGCTTCTAAAAACCCTCCTCAAAATGGTCTAACCATTTTAATTTTACTGCCTTCTGAGTTGCCCTTGATAATGATATAATAATTTGTGAAATCCTCTCGACAAATCTCATGTAATAACCAGTCAAACCTACAAAACTCCTGACCTTAGTGATAGTAGTATGTCTTGGCCAATTTGTAATCACCTTGACCTTATTTTGATCCACAGATATGTCATCTCCATTGATAATGTGTCCAAGAAAAGCCACATTTTTAAAACACTACCACAAATTCATAGCGTTCATATATGGTCCTAAAAGCAGTGTTCGTTGTGTCTTCTTCTTTAATCTCAACTTGTATAGTCTAACCTTAAATCAATCTTTGAAAATAAAAAAGCCCCTTCCAACCGATCAAAAAAATCTGTAATCCCCAGTAGTGGATGTTTATTTTCAACTGCGAGCTTATTTAACTCCTTGTAGTTAATGCACTTCCTGAAGCTTCCATCATTCTTCTTCACAAATAATACTGGAGAGGTGTTGGGTTTGATGAACGCCTTATCTAGTAGCTCATGTACTTGGCCCTTCAACTTCTGCAACTCTTTAGGATGCCTCGGATACAGGCTCAAAACCTAACAAAAGCTAAATACTAAAATTATTCTCTCGCACTGGTGGTAATCCTGGTAAATCATCAAGCAATACTTTTAGACATTATCTTACCTCTAAAATATCACCCAAAGATCGTACTTCCTTAGAAGTATCTGTTTCATGAGCAAGAAAACTTTAATTTTCATGATTCAACAATTTGCAAGTTTTCAAACAGGTAATTATCATTGATGTCAATCCTTTGTTCCAAAAAAAGTTTAACTTTTGCCTCCCCAAATACATTTATTTTGACAATCTTTTTATTGATATAAATAGTGACAATGTTTTTAGACATCCAATCCATGCCTATAATCACCTCAAACTCCACTAAGGGTAACACAATAAGCTGTGACTCAAAATCTTTTCTATCAATCCTAAGCTTCACCTCACATGATTAATTAACTTTTAGAAAAATATCATTTAGCATTCTAATTGATAGTATCACAAGCATTGAAAGGATATTCAATTGTATCACTTTAGCTAATTACAAAGCTATAAATAAGCATGATGCTCTTGAATCAAACAATATTCTTATCAGCCTACTCTGAAGATATATGACATCTATCATTATAATCATTGCATTAAACATTTAGTGTTGGCTAATTAATATATTTAAATTCTTACTTTGTTTTATGTGACATGACATGAAGTTCATTATGCTTAAAAATGCATTTTATTAAAGTGTTAAAAATAAAGCATATATGTGATAATGTCGGGGGAGTCCTTAATTTCCTACCCTGAAGGAGCATATACTCTGGGTTGAACATTCTGTTGAGTCTAAACTACAATTATAGCTTATTCTGAAGATTCAGCTACCCCCGGTCTACCATAGCTCCTCTGAGGTGGTGCAACAGTACCCCTGGAATCAATTGGAGCCCTCTGACCCTATTTAAGGCAATTCTTTATCATATGTCCCAACTGGTAGCACTGAAAGCAAGTATTTGATATTGACAAACAGTCACTCTTTGTGAGAACTTTCACACTTGTCAAATTTCTTCGCTTCAAACTGAGTGTCAAGTCTATTGGATTTAGCCTTCTTAGCACCAATATATCTTGATTGGAAGTATTGCCTACCCCGAGAGTCCCGAGGAAAACTAGATCCTTCTGAATTTCTTCTCTGTTGAATGCTCGTTCTCCTCTGAGTAGCCTCTAAATCCAGTTCAATCCTCATGTCTTTCTCCACCAATATAGAATAGTCATCGATTTTAAGAGGAATCAATGACTATTTAATCACATCTTTGAGCCCAAAGAAAAATTAGTAGCACTTCTTCTCTGCATTAGGAGTCAACTAAAATGCATACCTTGAGAGCATGGTGAGATCAAATTCATACTGTATAATGGATCGATCACCATATACAAACCAGATAAACTAGTCTTGAATTTGCCTCCTGACAGATAGTAGTACGAACCAGTCTCTAAAGGTATCCCCAAACTCATCTCACTAAATTATGTGGTTGCTCTAACCCCATATTTCACCTACAACTAACATCGTCATCATTTCTCTACCTCTCCCTCTAAAGCAAATGTAGTTAGTGCAACCATCCTCTCCGTAGGACAAGAAAACCCATATAAGATTATCTCTACCCACAACAACCAGTTTTAGCATCCACCAGATCTCCTCCTCCAAAAAAAAGTTGTGGTTTCATGTCCTGAAATAATTTTGAGTACTTATCCATCTGACCTCATCAAATGGAACTGGTCCGAGTCTGAGAATTTCTAATCAACTGCATTATTGCAGTCATCATCTCGGTAAATGTTGTATTCACAGTAATCCACTGAGGTGCATAAACTTCTACAATATCATCTCTAGCTTTGTTCCCTTAATTATTCATATTTCTGAAATAATAAAGGAGATATTATAATTAGATACAATTTATATCTTTATCAATATTACTTATGAATTAACTTAATCATCCTAATGGCTATTTTAGATCATGATCTAACATAAATGTTTTAATACCACTTTTGTATTATCCGACCTGGTGCTTAGAATAAAAGAGTCACTAGTCCACAAGGTAAAATAAAATTAAACATCAGAAACAATAATATAATCTAAAAACCACAGCTCAAATTAATATTGAACAATATACCAATATCTGAAGGACATAGTAAAACGAAACTAAATTAATTTAGTCGTTTGATAAATTAAGATTATGATATTTGATAAATTAAAATTACTAAAGTTAATTTATAAAAATTATTGAAAGGAAATTAGCAATACCATGAATTAACTAATCTATATAATCAATACATAAAACTCTTGAATGCCTTGCTTCACCTCTTTCTAAAAACTATAACTTCCTCACCTCAAGTACTTCCTGATTACGATTACATTTACTAGTAGCACTTAAGGAATAAACTTAAATACATACACATAAAACTCGCTAATTAAATCGATAAAACCCAAACTTACCTTGCCAGTATTTGCTCGAATCGATAGTCCTTCCCTCACAATCTTCCACTATAATGCTTGTCAAATTCATAAACCTTAGATTTTAATATTATAACCTAATTAATTAAATTTATACATTTAAAACTTAAAACTAATTCAAATAACTCACACACACACTCCCCTTTTAATATTATATTAATTTAATTATTTAAATATTTAACATACCTTTTTAAAAATTCGGCCTCTGCCCTAACCTCACGCACGACGGCCCGCTCCTTTGCTTCTTCCCGCCGTCGGCCTCTGCTCGATCGTGCGAGTCCTTCTGCCTCGATTCAAACCAGAGCTGCACGCCCGCGACTTCTTCTTCCATTGCGAGCACGGCGTCGCTTCTCCTTCACGCACAATGCAGGATTTTTCCTCCTCTTTTGCACGGTAGCAGCACACGAATCTGATCCTCCTTCCTTCCTCTTCATCGTCACTCGAATAAGAAGCAATGAAGCCGATCGGATGAGGTAAGTATCGCACGGAAAGTAAAAACCGCACTATCCTTCCTGATCGACTGGTCAGCTAGCAAAAGGCTCTAATTACGAGGCAGGTTATCCTGAGTTATTTTCAAGTTTTTTTTTTGTTATTTTCAATAATCCTGCGTTATTTTTAGGTTATTTTTTTTGTTATTTTCAATAATCCCAAAATAACTCAGAAATAACACATAAATAAAGACCGCGGGTTATTTTTGGATTATAGAAAATAAACTGAAAATAACTCAAGAATAACATGCACCTCACGTAGAGTTACGTCAGATATTCGGACAAAAAATGCACCCGTCCGCCAGAGCTCGTCATCGATTTACTATTATCTTAGTGCCTATTCGACTTGTTATTCATTATCATTTATTTTTTTAATTAATTAATTAATTTTTTTATTATTACAATATTTCACATTTTAAAAGTTAAAATGATGATATCTTTTATATTATACAACATATTTGGGTGGTATAAATATAAAAAAATAAAGGTTGTATGTTAGATATGTAAATACATAAGAACCGGGTGTTATGTATGTAATTGACCCGTTCTCCTCTTTAGCTTAATTTCTTTTCAAGTAAATCAATTTCTTTATAAAATTCATTTCAAGAAGAAAAAAAAAGATTAATTTTTCGCACTAGTGTGCATCAATGTGACCCTATAGAAATATGTAGTACGAAGCGTGCTCAAATATGTAAAATTTGATATAATTGATTAGAAATATAATGAAGAATTTCACGAGCATCGTTGAGTACGAAGTCGTCGTGCAATAATTTTTTTAATAAGAAAAAGATTTACAAGCATGTCACATTATTTCTTTGTATTTATATATGAAATGAGATCGTTGCATGAGGTTATGATTAGTGCATTTGGTTGGCTAGAAAGAAAATGTAAGGTTAATTTGATTATATGGTTAAAAATTAATTGATATGTAGTTTTTGTACACGCATTACTTTATTAATATTTAGTTATAAACTATTATTACTTGATTTATTGATGAGTACTGATGGGGGATCGTGTGAGATGATGGTTGTTTGGGAATGATCCAGAAGGTGGGCTCAATCTCCTTCAAAGGTTAGAAGAGCAAATTTTTGGTAGATGAGCTCAATTAGAAGTAGTGAAAGGTGGAATTAGGGCTCATTCCAAGCTATGTCCAGAATCTGGAAGTCTCGCTTTAAACACGTAGAATTTTCTCTGCATACCTCAAAATCAGATAACCATGTACTTAATCGTATGGTAGGGAGTTAAGTAGTGATCTGGAATGTCTGCTTAGTTTTGGGACTGATTTGATATGGAGAAACACATATATATTGGAGATTGATCAATCATGTCCAAAAGTGACAAAATTTGAAAAATTGTCGATCTTTTTGTAAAGGTATGAAAATTTAGTGAGTCGAAATGAAGACAATCTTAGAAACACTCTAGTATCGATCGAGAGTGCTTTGTTATGTTTGGACCATTGAGAACATGGATTTGGAGATAAAAAACTTAAAAAAAAACAAGAACTGAAAATATACAGCAGAAAGGCTTTCTTTGGGTAAACTATTCTCCAAGAACTTCAACATAACATTATATATATATATATATATTTTATATATTTTTAAAATAGGGAATGATAGTAACAGAATGATACCAAATTCAAAATTTTTGGAAAGCATTTGATGGGTGAATTAGGAAAAATGGCTGAACTGATGCATGCTTACTAGAAAAATACATATTTTGATATTGTCACTTAATACAATAAAACAAAGTGATAAAACATAAAATTGAGTGTTTTATTTTTCAACATAATAGTAGATAGCACCACTGACACAACAACACAAAATTTTCATTAAAGAAGTGTAGAGAAATGAAAATTTATACTCACAAAAGTAGGTTTCCATGGAGATCAACAAATCCCATGGGTGGCCAGCAACCAAGCCTCAAGCCAGTGGAGAATATTTCTTCCAAGTGTTTACACAATCAACCCAATAATCTTCCATTTCATAGAAAAGAACTAAAATACAATGGTAAGCATCCTTTCATCCCACTTCTTTACTACCAAGTTAAATACCCAAGGAGAGGGAGAGAGGGAGTGGTTGACCCACTCTTGGAACCACCCCAAACCAACTTGGCCAATATTTTCAGTCTATGCATTAACCAAGTTATGCCACACAAAACCACATAAGTTTACGTTTACTTTAACATAAATAATACATAATTTTACCTGAACATTTACAATTAACACACAATGCTAAGCAAACTAAATACTACATAACATAGTGAAAAGAAAGACATAATTGAATGTCTCTAAGGTCTTCAAAACCATTAAAGTCCTCTCAAGCTTGATTTGGCCCTAAATTTGGCTTTAGTGGTTGGGTCATGTCCTCTTGCTTGAGACCTAATGATGGAACCCCACCATGTGCTACATTGGCTCCTCTAGATCCATAAGAACTCTTCTCTAAAGAGTTAAAATCAACATATTCATCAGGTAAGGCTAGTTCAAGCTTCTGCAATTCTTCTCTAATAATCAAAGCATCATCTAAGATGATTTATTCTTTTACCTCACTTAGTTAGAATCTCAGTTCACCTACCTGGTACGCCTCAAATGTGATGATGTGGTCTACTTTATAGAAAGAGTGTTGGGTTGGCTCCTATAAAAAGTGATCTTATTGTTCTACAAAAGAAGTATCCTGCATATTCAAAGGTTGGCTAACTCTTTTAAAATGTATTAAGTCTTCTACATTAAACACAGAGCTAATAACATGTCTTTAAGCAAATTTACAACACAAGCATTAACACTAATTTTCTATATAATCTCAAATGGCCCACATGATCTAGATTGTAATTTTTTAAATGAGGTGGATAGATTGCTCTCAGGAAAGATTTTGACTAGTATAAAATCGCCTATGTAAAATTTCTTTTTTTTTATTTTAGACTTAGCATATTTTACATATGAAATCTCTATTTGTTCAATAACATCGTTATGAAGGTTTTTAAATTTTTTTGGTAAATTTAAATGCATAACTAGAAACTACATGAGTGTGAATGTCTGCAAGATCAACTAGTTTTCTAAAATTGTAACCCTAAATAATTTCAAATGCGTCATATTGGTAGTTCTAGAAACAAAGTTATTGTATGTAAATTTGGCAGTAGATAAATGAAGGTCTCACTTTCCTAAGTTCCTACCTGCTAAACTTCTAAGAAGATTTCCTAAAGATCTATTGGCTGCCTTAGTTTGTTCATCAATTTAGGGGTGAAAAGTTGATGAGAATTTATGTGTTGTGCCCAAATGTTTTCACAATGTTTTCCAAAAATATTATACAAACTTAATGCGTCAGTCAGAAACTATAATGAAGGGAAGTCCGTGGAGTTTAACAATCTCCCTAAATAAAAGTCATGATATGTGTGACACATCATTAGACTTAAAAAAGATAGGAAGTGTGTCGCCTTGGAAAACATATCAACAATCACAAAGATGATATTGTGCCCTTTAGGGGTCCTAGGTATTCCAGATGCAAAGTCCAAGAAAAAGTCTTCCTAAGTCTTAAAGAATACAGGTAATGCACATTATTATACAGAATGCTGCTTTGTAGTTTTGGCTTCTCAACAGGTATATCATTGAGTAAAAATTCTTAATTGTGTGAGTTCTTGGATGAAAAATTATCCATTGGCTTGAGGCTTGGTGGTCGAGCACTCATGCGATTTGGTGATCTCCTTAGAAATTTATTTTGATGAGTAAAAATTTTCATTTATTAGCACTCTTTTCATGCAAATTCTATGTTGTTTGTGTTACTTGTAGTATCTACCATTACGTTTCAAAATAAAGACTATATTATTTGTTCTATCCCTTTGTTTAGTTTTTTAAGTAATAATCGCAAAATATATATTTTTTTTTGAAAATTTTGTTTCAATTCAACCATTTTTCTTAATTCAATCATCAAATAATTTCCAAAAAATTTTGAATTTAGTATCATTTTGTTCATCTAATTCCCTAATTTAAAAATATGAAACCAATATCTGTAATGTTATGTTAATTTTTTGGAGAAAAGTTTGACACAAAAAAGAACCCTAACTTTCTGTCTTATGTTTTCAATAACTATTTTTCTAAGTTTCCTGTCTCCAAATCCATTTTCCCAATGGTCCAAGCATATCAAAGCACTCATGATCAATACTAGTGTTTCTAATACTATCTCCACTTTAAATTACTTAATTCTCTTACCTCCATAAAAAAAGATCTAGGCAGTTTCCTAAATTTGGTCACATCTTGACATGATTGACAAATTTTTAGTATATTTGTGTTTCTCCATCTCAAATTAGTCATAAAACTTACCTATCTATCATGATCAGTAGTTAACTCCCTACTCTACAATTCAAGTGCTTGTTTGTATGATCTTGAGGTCTTAAGAGAAAGCTGTAAGTGTTAATGTGAAAATTCCTAATATGGACAAAAATATGAAACAAACCCTAATTCTACTCATACCAATTCCAATTGAACTCCCTGACTATATTTAATCTTCTGACCCTTAAAGAATATTGAGTACACCTAGATTACTTCTTAGTGATCTTGATCCTTCCAAAACAACTCTCACACCGAACACATCATTCATGTGCCTGGGTGTGAGTTGTTTGATGTTTCTGGATCTAGAAGTTCTACTTCATAATGGATCTCACTTCTAAGTATAATGGTGAACTTAATGGCTAATTTCCACTCAGTGCAATGTGCCCTAGCAACAAAGTGTTCAAATTGGTTTATGTACTTAACAACTTGGATACTACCCAAACTTAAAGCCATCAATTGTTCATGTAGTTTCTTCTTATGCTTTCTAGGGCAGCAATCTTAGCTCTAAGCATCTCCTTCCTTTCTAACCATGTGAGTTGATGTCTTCCTAGCCTTTATTTCTTAATCAAACAGTTGATCTAAAAGATTTTAGCATGACTAATAAGTTTCGTTTTTGCAAATGTGGTCATTTGGTAGTCATCTATCTGTTAACATTCATAGAATTCATCCATTTAGGTGAGTCAGTCAAGAAATCGATTGAGTCATGGACATCATAGCTAGGTGCATTCACTTTTAATTTCTTAATCGAATAAAATTGAGTTTCAAAGATTCTAACATGCCCATTCCTAGGGATCTTCTTATGGTCATTTCTTCTATGTGGTAAGATGTCCCTAGGTTTTTTTAGAGAGTCTTTTTCCAACAGAGTTATGTTAGTGGGATTGTTTGATGGAGAATTTGACAACCTAAGGCTTATGTCTTGGACTTGGTTTGCTAAGTTTATGATTAGATCCTTAAGTTTGAGAATTTGTTCATTAGTTAGCATGTTAAGCCCCTCTTTTCTCCTATTAGTTAGATCCAATTGATCTTGACTTGTTGATTTATGAGGCATGATTTCAAATGACAAAATTCCTTTAAGCCTTCGAAATTTGCTAAAATAATAATATAAACACAAATAACAAAACAAATAAGCTTAGTAGAAAAAATTACAAGTAATGAGAGTTCATATTGGCCTTTCAGATGATAGTTATTAATCAAGGGGTATGTTTAATTTGCAATGTGGAGCTCTCCCATATTATCTATGTGTCACTCAAATCAAACCATGGAGGGGTAAGTTCAAGGGAATTCATGGAGGGGTAAGTTCAAGGGAATTCGCTAGGCTTGAATGTGGGGTTAACTAGTTAATGCTAACACAAATGGTGACCTAATTTACATTAAACATGTACATTTACCACTAATACTTGCAATAGAAGTAAAATACCGAATAAAGGAAATTAAAACAAGGTAAAGGCAAAGATTAATTCAAAGGAGATCAAGTGCTGCAAAAGTCTAGCCAAGCTTCTCAATCCACAAAGTCAAGTGCGAGTCTACCTGGCCTAGCCCTGATACCAAGAATGATGAGGGATCGTGTGAGATGATGGTTGGGGAGGATCAAGATTATTAAGATTGGATTGATCTCCTTAAAGGCTTAGGAGATCAACTTTTGGGAGATGAGCTCAATTGGAAGCAGTAAAATTAGAATCCTGACCTACTCCAGGTTTTGCACATAATCTTGATGTCTCGCTTTAAATAAGTAGAACTTCCTCTTTGGACCTCATAATCATACAAACAAACACTTTAATTGTAGAATAGAGAGTTAAATACTAATTTGAAAAGTTCGGTAAGTTTTGAGACTGATTTGATATGGAGAAACACATATATACTAGAGATTGGTTGGTCATGTCCAAAGGTGAACAAGTTTGTAAAAGCAGCTAGGTATTTTTGTGAGGGAATGATAATTTAGTGATTTAAAGTGTAGATAGGAGTAGAACCAATCTAATATTAATTAAGAGCGTTCTGTTGTGTTTAAAGCATTGATAATATGAATTTAGAGACGAGAAACTTAAGAAAATATGAATTGAAAACATAAAAAATAAAGTTATGGCTTTCTTCAAACAAACTTTTCTTCGGTAATTCCAACATAAATTACAATTTTTTTTACATATTTTTTATGTAGAGAAGGAGATGAACAAAATGATACGAAATTTGAATTTTTTTGGAGATCATTTGATGGGTGAATTAGGACAAATGGTTGAACTAATATACATTTTCCATAAAAAGTATAGATTTTAGGATTATCACTTAAAATGACAAAACAAATGGATAAAACACAAGATTTAAGGTATTTATTTTGGAACATAATTGTAGAGAGGGCCACTAACATAAATAACATAAAATTTGCATGAAAGAAATACATAGAAATAAAAACTCCTACTCACCAAAGTAGGCTTCGAAGGAGATTACCAAATCCCTTCGGTGACTGACCACCAGGCCTCAAGCTAATGGAAAATAAGTGTTTATACAATCAATCAATAAACTTTCATTTTAGAGAAAAGAAGAATTCAAATACAATGCTAAGCACCCTTTCATTGCACATCTTCGCTACCAAGGTTTCCACCCAAGGAGAGGGAGCGAGGGAGTGGCCCGCCCACTCTTGTTACTACCGCAAACCACTTTCGCTGAGATTTCCACTCTATGCATTGACCAAGGCAATGCCACATTGAATTTAACATGAATAATACATACACTTTACCAAAACACATACAATTAACACAATATTAAAAAAACCTAAACATTGCAAAACATAATAGAAAAAGACATAATTGAAACTCTTGAAGGTCTTCAAAGCCATCAAAGTCCTCTCAAGCTTGATTTGGCCCCTAAATTTGGATCTAGTAATTGGGCCACCTTCTCTAGCTTGAGACCTAACGATGGGGCCATCACCATGTGCCACATCAATTACACCTCCTTTTTGTAAGAACCAACTAGGGTTATACTTACAAACAATATGCTCTATTTGTAGATCGAACCCAATATTGCATAGGCAACCGATGTTAATCGAGTAATAGTTATTCATGATTAGACCACATAACAAATAACCATCCATATAAATAATAGAGATAATACTCAAAAGGGCATTTCCATACATACAATCCAATTCTTATGTATTCACATATTTAATATTTAGTATTTAAATTTTACTACGGAAATATTTACATAGTAAGGCTCAAAACAATGTATTTTACATGTCAAACACCAAAATTTCAATTTTTACATACATATCACCTTGCTTTTGCATGAAAAAAATGCATTTCACATTCTAAATATTAAAATGATGATATCCTTGATGTGATATGAAAGATTTAGGAGTTATACTTGTAAAAAAGCAAAGTTTAGGAGTTACATATGTAAATACATATAAATTGGGTTGTATTTATAATGTATTTAAAGGTTCCTACATAAATACATAGTAATTGAGTGGTCAGCATGTAAATCTTCCTAATTAAAAGTTAAGAAAAGTAATTAGCCATTTAAATAAATAATAAGGATAATTAGAAGGTGACATTAGTTTTTCATTAGTAGAACAAATAAACAAAGAAAAAAATATTTTTTTATTAATTTTTCTCTATTTATCCATCTAATAGAATATTAATTGGTAGGAGTTCAATATCCTTTACAATCACCATTTTCGTGATAATTCAATTAAATCCATCGATTAAAAATTAGAATGATTTTCGGACAATTTTTTTTAATTTATTTTGATCATTAAAAAAAAAGATTATCTAAATTCATAACTACTTAAAATATAATTGAAATGAATCTAAATTGAAAATCGCAGGCAGAGATTACGAATACTTACAGATCGATAAAAGAAAGCAGTCAAATTATCTTCCCCTTTTAAAAGCACAAACAGATCAGTACTCTCGACAGAGCAATCAACACAGATACATCAAACAGCAGAGACAAATTCTTCTTCCTCCTCCTAATCCTCGAAGTTTGGATCCTTCGCATCGATCGCTCCCTTAACCATTACCTCATCGGAGTAGCGCTTGTCACCGGACCAGGTGAACTTACCGCCAAACCCGCCCTTCTTAGGCTCGCCGCTCATCCCCGTAGCCGATCGCCGATCCTTACGCTCCTCCGCCGCCTTCGCTTGGCCCTTCGAGCTCTTCTTCCCGCCGTCCATTATGGTTCTTCTTCTTTTTCTTCTTCTTCTCCGCCCTTTGGATCGGATAGATACTGTTACCATTATATGGGGCTGGAAATGGTCTGGTGTTCCGACGGAGTACTCGAGTTTATTTGTGATTCGACTGAGCGTGGGGAAGCGGGGTGGGGTGGGGCGAGGGGTGGGTTGGGGTCTAAATTATTCTTGCGGGACATGGGAACGGTAAGATGATTGAACATAGACGACGTGAAATGATAGGAACGAGACATTTGCTGAGTCGTACTATTGAAAGGCGTTTCTTGCGACCCAAGCTTTTTAGTATTTTATTTTAAAAAGATTTAATATTTAATATTTATTTAAATATTTTTCTAAAATACATATAAAACTTTGAAAGATAATTTAATATTTTAAAAAATTATTATGATTATTATATTTTTTGTTTAAAGAAAAGGCAAATCATAGCTAGAAAGTTGTTGTCGTACTTTGCACAGATCAGTGGGAGAACGTAAATTTTAGGACAAATTTTTCAAAAAAATTGTCAAAATATATTTATTTAAATAGACACTTATGGACCTTTTGGGATAGCTTATAAGTGCAGACGGCGTTTTAAAAACGTCGTTGTACCGTTTGGTTCGCGCGTTTCGCCAGCTTATCCGAAACTGCTTTTGAGTTTTTACATTAAGCGCAGGCCGCGGGTCGGCCCTTATGGCCGGCCCGCGGGCCGCGTTTCAGGATAAACAGCTTATCCTGAAACGCACAAGCTGCCACAAACGGATCCTTAGAGCTTAGTTTTGAATTAAATGTATTAAATTTAAGTTTTTATTTTTTGAATGTGATATTTAAGCAAATTTAATAGTAAATATATGCACATAATAACTTGAATATAAAAAAAACTGATGAAAATTTAAATTTTCAAGAAGCATAAGCTGTCATTTAAAAAGCTAGGCTGACTGATAATTTTTTGATTTGGTGTAAATTAAAGATTAAATTTGCTTTAAAATATAAAGGTTTTGAAATTAAGTTATATTTTTTATGTATTTATTTTGATGTGATTGAATGACTAAAATACTAAATAAATTAGCTATGTCACTATATAAAATATATATAATGCATAATAAATGCCCTTTTTCATTTATTATAGTATTATTAATGTATTTGCAAGAGAGGAGTTACAGGATCAATTTTAATAAACTAATCTAGAGTAGTGATATTTGATGATTATGGGTCGTTTCGGGGCATCACCACGTCACAATTTTGTCTCTTTTGGTAAACTATATTTTGAAAAAACTATTGTTGAAATCTTTTTTTTTTTCTCATTAGTCCTGGCTAGGTGCAGTGACAGCTTTCTAGCTAGGGTCTTATTTTAAAAAAATATATATATTGTAATAGCCAACGTAACTTTTTTAGCATCAGATTATTTTTCACCAGCATCAAATTTATTTTTTAATAAGCTGCAGTTGCCCCAAACAACCTTAATTAATGTTAATTAAATGAATTGTGTATTAATTGAAGCAATTCTTATAAAAATGGATTTTGATGTGTCATAAATAAATTTGATTTATTTGGCACGCGTCTTAAGTTTTTTTTTTTAGCAAAAAATATTTTAGATTTAAATTCAAGATCATTCAAATTTCTAATTTTAGTAAGTTTATAGCCAAATTGACATTCTCCACAAAATGAACTCAATGACACCAAAATTGGTCCCATCCGAGCCCAATCAGATCTAAATCGAGCCATTAAAACATAGTTGAAAGCTTCAGATCTTCAATTGACTATTCAATAGAGAAAAGATTGTTCATCCTAGCAACTAACATATGTAGGCAAATAATTAGTAAAATGCCAAAAAGAGCAAAGTGCATAAAATTTTATTTATATTGAAAACTCTTACACAAAATAATCATGGGTATTTAAAAGAATTTAGGAATGACTGTAAATAACCAATAAAATATGATCGACCTAGACCACATAGGGAATTTGCTAATCTTTTAGTCGATGAGATTAACCGGAGTATTCATGATCGTATCATCGAAGCTAACACTTTTGAGCTTAAACCAACCATAATTTAAATGGTTCAAAATAATTAATTTGGAGGTTCAGCAACTGAAGACTCAAATTTTCACTTAATCAATTTTCTGAAATTATGTTGTCATTTAGATATAATGGTGTCTCAAATAATGATATAAGAGTTAGTTGTCTCCATTTTCACTTAAAACTAAGCTAATGTGTGGCTTAATTCATTAGTATTGGGATCAATAACTACTTGCAATGACTTTGCCCAAAAATTCTTAGTAAAATACTTTCCATCTTCTAAAATTGCTAAGCTTAGTAATGACGTTAAATCTTTCACCCAGATGAATAGTGAGTTAATCTATAAAGTATGTGAGAAATTTATAGTGTTTATTAGAAAGTGTCAACACTATGCCCAACTAGATTGTTTATTTATTAAAATTTTATAAAGACATGTGGAATCTTTGTTGTTGATCATAGATGTTTTAGTCGGGGGTCATTAATATCAAAAAAATTTTAGGAGGCTTATAAATTAATTGCAAAGATGGTTATAAGTAATTTTTTATGGCCTTCAAAAAGTGTGAACCCTAGATGAGTAGCTAATATTCATGAACACGATGCTCTATCCAATTTGGTTGCACATGTAGCTATAATTTCTAAGAAGTTAGATAACATAGGCTTGAATTCTACACTTGGATCTCCAATAATTGACTAAAATGCTTATAGAAATTTAGGTTATCCTAGTGTTACTTCTACAGAGTCATTAAATGTTATAAATAATAGACACAATAACCCTCATTATAATACCTGCAATCTTGATTGGAGGAATCACTCAAATTTTAATTGAAATAATAATAACCAAAATGTAAGAACTCTATAATGGGGTAATAACCAACCAAAGTCTTTAGGAAATGGGAACAACCGAAGAAATAACTTTAACTCGAGGTCTAATAACCCTTTAAGATTCTCTTCCAATAATCAATTTAAGGAAAACAAAGAATCTTTGTAAGAATTGATGTTACAAATGGGAAATCAGATGCAAAGTCAAGTTGTAGCTAGTAAAAATATTGAAAATTAATTGGGCAGTTAGCAAACTCATTAATTAATATACCTCATGGGACAATATGGAGTATCACCAAAGTAAGTCTTAAGGAGAAAGGAAATGAGAAGTGTAAGACTATTAAATTTAGAAGTGGAAAGAAATAATAGGAGGTTAGAAGGGATGAGCCTAGCAAAGAAGAAGAGCCTAACCTGAAAGGTATAGTGAAAAACATTCACAAGACTTAAAAAAAATTTCCTCACCGCCCAAAAAAGAATAAGAGAGACTATTACCTCCATTTTTCTAAAGACTTCAAAAGTATAAGTTAGAATAACAGTTCTCCAGATTCTTAAAATTGTTTAAAATGTTAATCATAAACATTTCATTTGCTTGAGTATTATATTATATGCATAGTTTTGATAAGTTCATGAAAAACATCCTTAATAGAAAGTGAACTAGGATTATGAGCCCGTGGCCTTAACTAAGGAGTGTAATGCTATCTTATTAAGGAAATTATATGTGGAAAAAATGAGTTGGAGATGTTGTTTGGGTATCTTTTCTCGTATACACCATAGATCTTAAGAGATTTCTATCTAAATGATTGGATGCATCATTTGAAGAATAATATACTATAATGAGGGATATAAATATTTACTTAAAATAGAGCTAATCATTTATATGAGAAAAACTTTTAAGATTTGTGGGTATTAATAACCAAGAAGACTTTTGATTAAAATGTTGACTTATATTAGATATAATTATAAGGTAAGTGACTTAAGATTGATGTTGTGGGATCTCAGATTGATAGATAGTTCAACTCGCCCCTAGCACACATGTTTTGTAATAAATTGGCAAAAATATGATATGAGATAGAGAGTTGATTTTTACATTTATAAGCAACAATGTTAGTACAAGTACCAGACATAGCTCAACTCAGTGCTGCTAGACATGTTATGCAACTAACATCTTAACGCTATACCTGGATCTCCCCAGTTTCCTATTGTACGTTGTTTCAAGTGTTATGAGAATTCTTTGCAACCTTTAAAGGAGGATTGTAATGATGATGATGAAGATGAGGGAGGAGATGCCTAATGAATTGGATGTTATAACTTCTCTTTTGTTGATGCATTATGTTTTATTTGTTTTTGTTTGTGAAACTGTGTGATTGGTGTTATTGTGGATCATTTTGTTGTGATATTTATTTCCATCCATCTATTATGTTAGTTTATATTTATTTTATGTGAACTTTTATTTCTTGTTATTATTTATTCACTGTGACGTGATAAATCTATGTATGAAAATGTGTATTTTACATTTAAAAAATAGGAATAGTATCATTTTTTATATGAATTATAATATTAAAATTTTAAGTGGTGTGTTTAAATATGAAAGTTTAGGCGTGAGATATGTAAATACATAGGAATTATATGGTATGCTGTAAATGCCCCAAATTGATTTGGTGCCAACTCTTGTATGCCCTCTCTTTTGTTCCATCAACAACACGGGAAGAAAAGTGAGCTTGGAACGAGATGTTGCAGTGTATCTTTCTTCTTTCCGATTCCGGGTAATCACACTCCCACCCACCTGCTTCAGAACCCTAGTCCTACGCGCCTTTTGTTTATGTAGAATTAGTTGTGATTTTAATTCTGTTTTTGTTTCCAAAAAGCGAGGTCATGCTCGAAAAGCAAATGACGGGACACAGAGTGGATCGGTCGATCTGTGGCTGGTTCTGGGACTATGTGATTTCCCAAGGAGGGGACTCTACCAAGGTTTTTGATTGCTAGGTTTTTTCCTTACGATTCGATGTTTTGTAGGAGTTCAATTTGCAACTTATCCATTTTATTCGCCTTATGGAGCTAAATCGTCCAGATATTGCCGGTAATTGCATCTCCGACGCATTATATCTTCCAAATAGTCCGCGAGGGGGTAACGTTTTTGGCTTGCACGCAGGTGGAGATGCCTCCACTGATGGGAATCGAGGTGAGGTTTACTCGTTTTTTATTGCTTTATTGAATGATGTATATTGTTTGCTCAACTTATGATGTTAGGGTATTGATCTTCGTGGAACATTCTAGTTAAAATTTTGAAGGGGAACTGTGATTGCAAGCTCTTAATTTTTCTATGCCATATATCATTATGGTCATACATTTGCTAGCAAAGAAGGCTGACCGTGAATAGTTGTGATAATTTTGAATATTTGATAGGTGCTGTAACTTGGATTTAATGGAGATGAAGTTGCATTGTTTTGCAAATGATAATCTTGACGACGATCGAGCCTCTAAACTCTGGGATTATGCATGGGATGGTAGGTTATTTTGAAGATGAATTTGCAAATATAATGGCGATGATGTTGTTGATGACAAAAATGCATCATTTACATTTAATGGTTGTGAGTGTAGGTCTGTTTGAAAACATTGAGCTACCAGCTATAAGGCATGTATATACTTGAATTGGTGATTGGACACTGTATAATGAAGGACGTGTAGTTATTTTAATGCATTGAAACCAGGGTATTCTATTTAGCTTATTATAATCATATTATATATGTGATTTAGATGATGTGAGTGACTGAGGCTGCATCTGGGAATGATGATATCCAGTAATAAGATGTCAGCAGGTTAGGTTGGATTCATATTATTTGACTTATGAAACATTATATATCTTAGCTTCCCCACCAATGAATCTATGGTTTTTAACAATGAGTTTCAGTTTGTGTTTGAAATGTTGAATAACAGTTAATCAATAGTAAATATAATGTAAATTACTTTTCATATCCTATGTTATATTCAGTGCAGGAGAACAACATTTGGTGATGATTCAGTCAAATGACAATTTATGTTGCTAAGATTCATTACTTTTTTAAAAGAGGCAGAGGAATTGGGAACAATATTTAAGTATTAGAAAGATAATTAAAAAGATGCAGTAAAATCAAGAAGAAACCATACACTCGTTGTTCTATGTATTTATGTATCTGTTGTCAGTCAAATGACAATTTACGTTGGGAAGATTTATTAGCATTTTAAGAGCGGCAGAGGAATTTGGAACAATATTTTAAATATTAGAAAGATTATTATTGTTATTAGTTTTAAGGATGAAGTAAAATAAAGAAGAAACCACACATTCGTCGTTCTATGTATTTTTATGTTTGTTGTATTTGATAGTCAATAATAATATTGTAAAACCACCAACTATGTCATTGAGTGATATTGAATTTGAACTTCAAAGTAGAGACTTCAGGTTTGAATCATGGGGGAAAAAAGAAATGACTTAAGGCAAAAGCAAATGCTCAATCATCGTACTTGCATTGCCTCAACCATATGGACATATGATGCTTGACAAGGTTGTCGAAACTCATGCAATATAATATGAGGATTGTTGATTGCTTGATGTACAGTGTTACCTAATTGAGTAGCTAATCCCAAGAATGTGAATGCCTGCTTCCCTTACAAATTCTTAAATTAATTTTAAAACGTTTGGATTATCTTCAAGAGAATAAAATTATAGATATGTATAATAGATTTGTGGTTATTTGCACTTGAAATATGAAATATGAAATTAGTTGCACTAGAATAAGTAAAAATGTTAGAGATATCACTCGCTTCTCAATCCTGCTTCACGACTATATCCTTCTTTGCTGTCCCTTGCTACAGAGTCATAAAAAGCCAGCTGCATGGATATAGGATGCTTGACAAGATAGCCAAAACACATGCAATATTAGAGGATTGTCGATTGCTTAATATGTGAAGTGCTATCTGATTGAGTTGCTAATCCCAAGAAGGGGAGGGCAGCCATCCTTTACAAAATCTCAAATTAATTTTAGGACTATTGCAATATTTTCAATAGAATAAATTTATAGATATGCATAATAGATTTATAGTCATTATCTGTACATAGAATATGAAATTAGTTGCACTAGAACAAGTAAAAATGTTTGAGATCTCACAAGCTTCTCAATTGTGTGTCCGGACTATATCCTTATTTGCTGTTCCTTGCTACAGTGTCATAAAGGTATCTATTGCAAGGTAAACTCAGTGAAAGACTACAATAACTTTAGAGTAGGTATCTGTTTTATGGAGGCAATTTTAGTGCTGTGATCATTTATAGAAAATATATGTAGCATAGAAATGATCTTCATATTATCTTAATTACCTTGAGATATGATCAAGCATCTGGAACGGTATGAAATATATTTTGATTTTTTTTATTATATATATGATGAAACATTGATTTGTCTAAAAGTAGTTGAGCAATGATCATGGAGTTTCAAGTTACATTATGATTATATAGGGATCATTATTTTGATATCTTCTAGGATGCTCTTAGATCGTGCACAAAATAAATTGACTTGGTATATGTTTTTCTTAGATGTGATAGTTCTAGTTAGTGAGAAATTGCTAAAATAAGTAAAATATTAGAAGATAAATAGAACAATGATCAAGTTTATGATGTAAAATTTTAGCTTGCGTGATATTGATGATTATTAGAAGATTAAAGATTCCATATGTATGATAGGTTTAGTTATTTTAGATCAATTATATAACATATAAGGATATCAATGAGGACATAAGAAGTATTCTCGGATTGTTTTTATGATAAAAAATTATCATTTAGACTTGACGGTAATTTTTGCAAAAGTATTGTTAGACCAGTGATATCATATGGATTTGGGTGTTTGACTGAAAAGAATTTTTATCGTCATATTTTTTATGGCAAAAGAAGAATGGTAACATAGATGCATGACAAATTTAAGAAGGATTAATTGAGGAAAAATTAAAATCAATTGGCGATAAGATAGCAAAAATTAAACTTCGAAGTTTAGGCTTATACAATGAAGAGTAGCAAATGCACTAACTATATGCATGGATAAAATTAATATTGAAGGATTAGATACATGCATGGATAAAATTAATATTGAAGGATTAGAAAAAGAAGCTCGCAGACTTAAGGTTAACATGAATAGAAGTTGTTCAAAAATATATGTACAAAATAGATTTAACTCCTCTTGCAACATTCAACATTTATAACTAGAAGTGAGGATTTGTAAAGTGGATGCCTAAATAGTTGGGATAAAATTAATGATGATGATGATTATATGCTTATCTCCATCTTATATTAAAACCAAGGAGAAGGTGCATGAGAAATGCTAATCCTATCATTGTTTAATGAAATTTATTCAAAATCAAGTTGATAAAGCTATGGGAATTCTGGTGAGTGGATTGTGCAGTTCTCTTGGAAGATTTAAAACTTAATTTTAAGCAACATTTCCTCACTTCTCTTTTTTCAGAGTTGGATTTGACAGTTCATCATATGTTCCACAAATTTTTGTGAGTTTTTCTTTATTTTTTCCGGACCTATGTATGCTTACTTTTGAGCTATAATGCTTAGGACTCTTTTTGTGACATTGGCCATAAAAATCTCAACTAAATATTAGCAAGAGGCTCTGGGTGTTCTAAATAGAACCAAACAAGGCTTGGGGTTCTTAGGTATTTAATATTGATTTTACCTGCTAAATTACTTGAACCAAAGCATTTTTGGTTTGTTAGGTTTTGGTTATTGATATTCAGTGAAAAACCGGAAAGAAACATTCGACATGTATATGCAATGAGGCAGTAATAGTAACCAAATATAAAATTAGCATGAAATATAAAATTTGCTGAAAATTAGCATGAAATGTCACATCCATAAAGCATTCTGTACAATCAGAAAAATAAATTGAATGCAATGAGGCAGTAATAGTATAACCATGACGTCAAGTTTTCTAGACTACTGTTCATGATTCTTTTTTCAGTAGTCCATGATAGAAAGTTACAATTAAATACATACAACAATTTTACACTGTACAAGAAGAAGTTTATATAATTCTTTTATTCTCTTTTATCTTAAGATCAACTCCTGAAAATTCTGCTATAAACCAAAGCTAAAGGCTTAAATAGGATGCGAGAACTATCTTCTAGCAACATGTTAAAATGAAACTAAACCCGAGAAAAAGAGAGATATTTGCTTTATGTTTGTGTTGTGCTACTCATACAAGAATGTAGAAGTATTTGCTATATTCCAAATAAATGATAATTTGCATATATCACAAGGATACTCTGTAACATCTATATGCATCTTTCTCGCTCTAGAAAGAGTTTTGATACCGGAGTTTAACAAAAAAACAATGGAAAAACAATATTATTGCTAAATTCAAATAGGAAATTGCAATAGTCACGACACCAACAAAAGCTAAAGGCTTAAATTGGATGCGACAACTAGCTTCCAACATGTTTAAATGAATCTGAACCCGAGAAAAAAAGAAAGATATTTGCTTTTTGTTTGAGTTGTGTTACTCATACAAGAATTTATAAGTACCTGCTATATTCAAAGTAAATGATAATTTGTATTTATCACATGGATAGTCTGTAACATCTATTTGCATCTCTCTTGCTATAGAAAGAGTTTTGATATTAGAGTTTATCCAAACAACGACGAAAATAATATTATTGCTGAATTCAAATGGGAAAGTACAACTGAACAAATGGAATTAGGAAATTGCAACAGACTAGACACCAACACTCGACTGAGATGAATCTAGGGGGGGGGGGGGTTTGGTGGCTGTTAGGGACTTGGGAAGGTGGTGACAAGGTAGGGTGGTGGAGCAGAACAACTGAAAAACAATAGTTCCTGGCCATCCTGGGTGGCGGTGACAAACTTGGATGGCAGGAAAAGTAGGTAGACGAGGCAGCAAGAGACTGGGGCTGGAATAGCCAGAAACATTGATCTGGGTGGCGACAACGAGGAAGGGAGGCTGGAACAGCAGGGAGAAGACGGGGAATGCAATTCTGGGCGGCGACAACAATAGATGGGCGACTGGAAGCCAGAAGTACTGCTATGGGCGGTGACAGTGTGGAAGAGGAGGCTAGGGGCGATGCTGGAAGGATAGGGAACACAGGGGGGAAGGATAATCACCACATTGAGAATGAGATATAGTCAAAACACCATTCATACCCTTGAATATAGCTCTAGATGGGAAAACAGAGATGTTGACAACTATCACAAACATACACATGCAAAAACTAACCCTAATACACCACGAAAGCAAATTTATAGTAATAAGATAACTATGAATGGGCCCAGGGGATCGACTGACACTCCACAACAAGAGAAGGCCTAAACCAAACCGGTGCAGACATGCATGTGTTTCACTTGCTTTCAAACAATCGCGTTAGTCTCCCAGGATTGGTGGAGTTTATACTTCATTCGTTGAAGCTTTTTTGTCTTTTCATAATATGAAGCCAAGTTAGTCACGTGATGGTAGCAGAAGTGTTGTAATATTTCTACAAGTCAATCATGCAGGCATTGTAATTCAACTTCTTGAGATTCCTGAAAGGTCTATCTACTCTGGGTTTGAGCTTCTTAAAAGATTCCACTACAAAATATATGCTCAGCTCTAACCAAGACAACTCTGAATCACGTACGTTATTACAATGCATATCCTAATAGAATAAGTGGTCATATTGTTTTGGCACAACCAGAGCTGGAACTTCATGTGGATCAGTCTTCTCACAACCTAAGTCTTGATTCATTAAATCTGTAACGTGGTTTTCCTACTCATTGTACTTACACTACAAAAATAATGCAATTTTGCGTCAAACAAATCAGATGCAACAAATTCGACGTTAATTTGGAGTTAGCGTCAAATTTGTGTTTGATTTGTTCTCATGGGTAAAATGAGGGTTGATAATATAATTTACGTCGACAAGGGTCGACATATACGTTTTGCGCCGGTTCATATCGAACTCGAAATATCGTCAACTTTGTGTCAGGACATATCGAACACAGATGAAAATAAATTATCATATGTGCGTTGATTAGGGGTGTAAATGAACCGAACACAAACGAACAGAGTTTGTGTTCGTGTTCGGTTCATTTGAAATTTAGTTTGTTTGAAATAAGCTCGTGTTCGAAATTGTTCGTGAAGTCACTGTTCGTGTTCGTTTCTTAAGGAACGAGCCGAACACGAACGACGAGCCAGTTTGACATCCCTAATATTAATATATACAAATAATATATTATATTAATTATATAACTTATATTATATAAATATATAATATCTATATTAGTATATTACTAATATAGTATATTAATATATTATTATTATTAATTTATTATATATTATAATTTATAAAATTTAATTTTTTAAAATATCATAAACTTTTTATATATAATTATTTCAAATTTTTTTATATTTCGAACAATAACGATTCGAACACGAACGAACATATCACTCTTCATGTTTGGTTCGTTTAACTAACCGAACAAAAAAAGTTTGTTCACGTTCGTCTCGCTTACTTATCGAACGAATCGAACACGAACTCATTGACGAACCGAACACGAACTGTTCGCGAACAACGAGCTTTTTTGACAGCCCTAGTGTTGATATATTCAATGCAAATTTGATGCAAACATGTAAAACATAAAAAATATAAAAAAAGGATTAGTATAACATGCACACAACAAAGAATTAATATCACACCAACTTACTAATTTATTATAGCTACACAGAGTTTATAACACAAACAAATATCAACTGTGGAAAGGAATATAATGTAACAATTAATCCCAACTCTCAAAAGTAAGGTTCACATAAAAATCGATAAAATATGTTCTAACAAGTGCTAAAAAAATAAAAAGAGAAACATAAAAATCTCCTGATCATTATCTTCCTCCTCCCGAACTACAGTAGTCATCGACTGCTTATTTTGAGAACCTGCTAAACTCTCCGTTATGCATGCTATGGAATCCTTAACTCTATGTTGGACTTGAAGCTTCTGGTCACACAACTGATGGAGCTCTTCATTCATTACAACTACTTGCTTGACAAGTGTCTCATGATCCGACTATGATAGGCTCGAGGAACCTGCAGGAGCACAGGAGATCTCAGCCTCGAATGCTATGCCCTTTGCACCGAGGTCGTAGACCCTCACCTACTTTCCCACCACCTACGTCCATAGCTTAAAATCAGACTGTGTAGTGGGAGATTGACTACCATTGCTGCTGGCGGATGTTTGGGGTTGGGAGGCCAAGTGCCTCTTTCGAAGCTGCTTGAACTCTTACATAATTAAAATCAATGTTTAATTGTCATTTTGAACATTAAGAGTCAAAATAAATGTAGAAGAATCAATTTTTACTTCCATGCATCCGTCGGGAGTGGTTAGACTCACTTTTGCGTCTTCGAGCGCCAATTGGTTCGGACAAGCAACTTCGCAACGGAGGGCTCACCGCTCAACTCTTTAGCCTATGTCGCATAGGAGAATGGTTAGCACCACATAATTACATCGAACATTGAATTTTTAAATATTTAAAGAATGTTACCGACCTCTTGTAGTGCTCTGTGTGGGGGACCGAGCCTCCAATATGGAGCATAGTGCCCCTAACCCCCTCGATTGCCCAATTCGTTTGCCTCTTCCTCTGATACTCGGCAGAGACCCAGGTTGCAGTCAAGTGAGCCCAAAGCTCCCCCTTTCTGTGGGCTGTGGTGAACATGCCACACAGTCGATGCCTGCCTTACAAAAGCTAGTGACTCCTGTAATTTGAATCATGCTCTTTTTCTAGCCAACTATTATATTGTTTATCACGAGCTAATTGATTCTCTAGGCATGACTTTTGCATTTATGCAACAAATCATGTGCCTACAGGACCCATCCTATAAATGGTCAAATAACCCGAGACTCGGTTACTTAATTGAGTTCGTTATCACTCACAAGTATCCAAATCTTGACCTTAATACTCAGTTGATGACAACTCACACCTTTTCACCCTTCAATTTTCAACGTTGGAGTGATTGGTCCCCTCACCTTAGCACTTCATTTTCTACCATACAAAGATAACTAGCAAACATATTAAGGGTACTGGGGTGAATCAGTTGCTTACTAGGTTAGATGACTGTGCATTGGCCTACTGGGGAAAGGCCATTCAAAGACGTTACCTGTTCTGAGGATGATGATAATGGTAATGTCGACAATGGAGATGAGTTCAAAAAGTTTTGATTTTATTGTTAATTTTAATTTTCTTATATTAGTCTATTTTAGCTCTCTTTCTGGTGAGAAATAGTATGTATATGTATATAGATATAGATATAGATATAGATATAGATATAGATATAGAATTTGGCTTTTTGAAAATAATATAACGAGTTTTCTTTATGGGCTTTTATAAAGGTTAAAATCTGATAACCCTTAACTTCTATAATGAGATTTCTTAAACTATTTTTGGGATCTAATCAGCATTGTTGATATGCAAAATCTGGAACAATGGCTCTTATAATAATTGTGAAAATCTTAATTTATTATTTTAATTGATTTGTTGGAAACTTAGCAATCTAATATAATTATTTTCTCAAGGTTTTAGGTTATTTTTGAATATTTACGTGCCCTATCTCTCTCTTTTTCTTAAGTTAGTCATCAATTTGTTTTCTCCAGAAAGAATTCAAAGTGACTTTGAGATTCAAAGGAAAAGGAGCTTATTTGATCATGATGCATTCTCTTGATGTTTTTTTTTATATGTTAGGCTATATTTCTTAAGGCACAATCTCATTTGCATTGACGAACAGGTTTTGTCTATTATTTTTTATTCTACTCATATTGAATTTTTCTCAAGTGTTCTAATAGAGAACACGGTGACAACTTTATTTTTGCTTAGAAAAATGAGATAGGGAGGCTGTCTTTGTGGAAGTTAGGTTTTCCTGAGGTAATGAAAGGTAACGATTTATTTTAGTATATGTTTTGCAAAAATCTTAGCTGTGGACATAAACTGCAGTTAACTCACATAAAATTTTTTAGTTTTTGGTATGCTTAGTTGTATTAATATTCTCCATTTGTTGTTGGAATTTAAACTTTAATATACTCTTCATTTGCTCAATTTAGTTGGTATTCAAGTTTCATCTAGAAATACTTAAAAAATAAGAAGATTTTGAAAAAGCTAAAATGCCTAATTCATCTTTCTGTGGCATGTGTAAACCAAAGCCTTCGATTGAAAATAATTCAATGACCAAAATTTCTTAATAACTTGAACAATTCCGTTTTTTTTTTTTTTTTATTTTTTTTGTCGCTCTCACATAATGGGAAAGGAATTGGGCATGTTAAGGATATTTTTCTATTTTGCTTGCATTTCTTTCTGTTTATATACTCAGTGTTTATATGGGACTCCGTGATGCAAACTTTATTGCGACCAATTAAGGGAAGTCTAATGTTAGATTTGCTTGCATTTTTTACTGTCTCACTAACTAAGGTCCTCAATGCTAATCTAACAGCTTGTCTCACAGTATCTAATTATCAAGGGCACAAAGGCACAAACACCCCAATAACCATGGATTCATTTTAAGGTTTATGTTTGACCTTTTTTATCGTACAAGCTTGTAATATTTGTAATGATTATGGTTTGAATACGACCTGAAACTATTAATAGTATCAAATGCCTCACTGTCATTCTTCCATGTTTTGGTAGTTTCATTTATCACGTAATCCAATCTATTAGATGTAACATTTATTAATTTCCAAGGCCTTAGTATCATCCATCCCTTTTTAGGGATTTTATTTTGCTGGAGAGTGTTTATATTCTGAAATTGGGCTATCTTTGGTGGTGCAGTTTCTCTGTAGAGTGGCTAATGTTTTGACGGGTTATCTTGGAGGATTAAATGAGGACTTGATAAAAGATAATTTCATAATTGTCTATGAGGTATTTCTTTAAGATAAATGATAGTTTTTTATTATTTTTTATTGCCTTTATGTTTTTTTTCTAATTTGTTAGACCATTTTACCATACAAAAAGTCATTCCTTCAACAATTTTTGGTTTTATTGTATTGTAATTTTGTTATAAAGATGCTTTATCTATGAGCTTGCCAACACTCTATGAAAGGTTCAACTTATGAGATTTCTACAATTGTATCTTTTATACATGGCATTTGTAGTTCTTTTCAATCCTCTGATATCATACATTTGTTAGGAAGAAATGTGGATTTTAAGGTTTGAATGCATAATTTCTTATTACTGGCACTATATTTTGCTCAGGATATATTACTAATAAGGTTCCTTTAATTATAGGTTCAGAAACTTCGAATTTGGTTTCAGAAGTCTTAGACAAAATGTTATATCTACATCAATGCTACAGCTATTAAAAACTAAACAAAATTTATGCATGAAAGTTATCACTTTTGCATAATATTAGTGTGCATGGAGCGCAAGTAAAGGATCCAGGACCTTTTCCCCCTGCTTTTTTGTTTGGTTCGACCGCATTATACTCAGTGGGAAAGTTAAAAATCAAATAAAGATGCAAAGATAAGAATGAGTTTAAAATGTGAATGTTAAAGATATGTATTGAAACTACCGTAGTCTCCTTAGCATACTATAGGGGTTGGCCACAACATTTGAAGCATCTAATACGGAGGAGATCTTTCCAATAATCTATCTTTATGGTTTGCTATGATTTAAATTTGTGTTTGTCATTTTTTTATCCTTTCTCTAAAAACAATAGCACGTATGAGGCACTTAGGCTTTTATCATCTATGGAATAGTTTAATGAAGAGTTCAATTCTCTCTCCTATCAGCCTAGTTGATCTTCTCTCCAATTGTTCTTTTTAAACTATCCAAGGCTCTTGTAGTTGTTTTTTATGTCTCCAATTTGTGTGATTGAGGCATCAGAAGATTTGATTGAGAAAAACTATTGTATAAAAATGAAGGAATCAATCAAGAAATAAGATGGCAAGGAAGATCAAGGGATTCATCCACATGAAGGGGAAGGCCTTACTCTAGTTATTATTTCAACATCGTCTTTTCGGTTCTCACTTAACCCTTGGTTGCATGGAAAAATTGCATCACTAATAAAGCTCAAAGCATTTAAGATTTAATAATTTATGCAATGAGTGAACGAGATTTTTTTCATCTTATGGCTTGAAAAATGACAAGAAGGTAAACGACATGATGGCGTTCATGTTTTGGTTATTAAATGTTCAAACCAGAAAAAAAGGGTGCGCAAACTTCTTACCAATTCCATAACTCTTGCATAACTATCCTTTCAATTTTTTATTATTAAATAGTATTATATTATTCTACCGTAACTATCCTTCCTATTTTTTGATATTAAATAGTATTATATTATTTTACTCGCTGCCAAACATTAATGGGGCCATGCATATATTAATGTCTTTAGAAACAAATCTAGTGTTGACCTACTCTACTGCACAACACAACAAATAACTTTATTCTTTTTCTATGTTAGGCTCCAAGATCTCTTATATAATTATTATGGCTGAACACATCATATGTTATCTGCATAATTCATCCTCCTCTTCTTCTAGCTGAATGTCCTACATGCAATAGTTAAAGCCACATTAACACCTCATGTTGCACTCAGCGGGAATAACTGATACCAGAACTGGTCGAAAAAATAGTAGATACACAAAAACAAATTTTCATTAATATTAACAAGGGTTACAACATGAATTGAATGTAAATAACAACACAAAGCATTAAACGACACAAGCGAGCACTTCTAAATGTATCCCAATGGGTGGTGGAGGTTTGGTTGGGGGATAGAGCTGATTGGGAGGGATGCCGAAGGGAAGGTGCGGAACTGTATGGACAACAAGTTGGAAGGGTTGCTTGTGGTCAGCAATGGTAGTTTGGTGGTTGGGAGAAGCTGAAAGGAGTTAGGGGACAAGAAAACAGTAATAACCTGCAGGAATGGGGAGTGGTTGGGTGTCGTGATGATGGAGGGAGAGTTTAGCGGCTGAGGAGTGGGGTGGAGAAGGTTTGGTGAAGGTAAAAATGGATGATACAATCACCTCATCAGAGGGGACACAGTCGAAACACCATCTAATCAGATACAACCCACAAAGAGGAAAAGAACTCCACACAGGAATTTGAGAATAAACATAAATATTACCGACTCCCACACACACAAGGCCAACAATTTATAGGCTTCCAAGAAAGATCTACACAAAAGAAAAGGATGGGAAGGTGAGAAGGATCTTGAAAAACCCTTCCCGAAATACCTACAAGCGTCGCCCCTTGGTTTGCGAAGGATCGCGAGCCTCGCGTGAGAATCGTGATCCCGCCCGCCTACAGTTCGCGCGAGACTTTATTGGTCTTCTGGCCGGCGGGATCGAAGCACCCTTTATCGGGACGCTGAGGTTAAACGCCTGCGTCACTCCTGGGGTTGGGGGAGCTTTGATTTCATAGGTCAAAGCTTTCGTTTTGTCTTCAACCACCTTGGATCCCACTGGCGACTGTATTGGTGCCCAAGGTATTTGAGGGTCTTCCTCAGCTTGCGAGCCAATGGTATGTATCAATCTGTCCTCCTGAGACCGTAGACCACGCCTGCTAAATCTTCCCAAGTTACCCACAATCGGTTCAGACGGGCATGCAGTGAGAGTAATCTGACCATTCTTACACGACGGTGATGCTGCTGGTATGACGTCGACCAGACATAACCTCGGTCGTATCTGTCTTGTATCTCATGTGGGTGTCTGTTACTCTCGTCTGGTGTCATTACTAAAACTAGTCTCACTGACGTTGCTCTGTTGATAAGAGATCCTGTGACCTTGAGCTCCGTCAAAGGAAGGATGGTGTTGCGCTTCCTGTCTTTCATGAAAGAATAGGTGTCTCTATATCTGTCGTGTTAAGTCCTTCAGTCAAACTGCCACAGTCATCTCAACAAAAGGAGGCAGCATCCATTGCAACCATATTACGCCACACCTGGTCTTATAGCTGGTCTCTGATTGGAAATTCTACCAAGCATCTTCAGTTGATGTTAATTAGGGTTTAGTTCTTCAACCAAGTCAGCGAATACGGATGGGAATGCCTCTAATTCACAAGTCTCAATTTTTCTACCATTTGTGTCGATGTCATGTTCTTGTTGCTTCTGTCATCAATGGTCAAACTGCATACTTTTTCGTTCACTATGCAACGGGTGTAGAATATGTTGCGGCGAAGCCAATGAGAATCCCTAGCATCCTCAGTTTGCAGGATTTATCGAATCACGAGCACCTCTTCATCTGGGGGAAGCTGGCACTTATCTCGTTCTTCAGCTTTTCTCCTCATTGTTTATTTCTTCCACGGCGCCCTGATCAGTAAGTGAGACTACTCTGCTCGTGGGACAGCTGGACGCTATATGTCGTAACCATGACATTTGAAATATTTCTTGGCCGGTACAGTATTGAAGGCGCTACCTTTCTCATGCTTCTCGTTCTGATTCGGACTGTTATTCCTGTGTCCGGGATGGCTAGTCTCTCTTGTGATGCCCTTGTCAGTTATGGTGGCTGCTTGTCTGAAGCTTGTTGCCTAAAGGATGGTTGTTACCTGTTTTGCATCTGTTGTCTTTCCACCTTCAATGCTAATGCTTGGACATCCCTTAGTATCCAATATGGCGCAATTGTACCACATTGCAGATGGCGGGTTTCAGACCCCTAAGTTATCTGATTATCGTATGTTTTTTTGGCTCCACCAGCTCACATTTAAGTTGCAAGTGGTCTAATTGGATTGTGAATTCCTCAACTGAAAGATCCTCTACTGCATGTTTTGGAATTTCAAAAACATATCTTGGCGATGGTGGGGTGAGAGGTATTTTTTCTGCATCACCTTCTCTATCTTCTCCCACCAAGTTATCTTCTCACTGCATTATCTTTTCCTCTGCTTTTGTAGATTTTTCTGCCATAAGGAGGTATTTTTTTTAGTTTAATGGCAAATAGCTTGACTCTTTTGTTCTCTGGTACATCTTTATATTCAAAAATTTGTTCAACTGATTACAACAGTCGATAAACTTATCGAGATCCATATCTCCCTCAAATTCTGGGAGGTCCATCTTGATGTTAAAGTCCCACTATCTCCCATAACTAACATCTTATCTCGACCTTCTTTGGTATTGGGTATCAGAACGACGTGGTCGATATTCCTCGTCACTGTGATCTTCCCTGAGGAACGGATTCAAATCCTCGTCTCTGTCTTCCTCTCGACTTTCTCGATCACAGTTGAAGGTAATCTCTTCCTGGTTCTGCCATCCAACTCGGCTTGTCTCTGTTGCGAACAATGAATTTCTCTTTGAATCTCTTCCCGGGTCGAGTCCAGTGTTTCTCTTCACGGTGGCATGGTTAGAACTGGGAATCAGAAGGAAAAAAATTAATGGAGTTTCATTAGGTAGAGGCGAATGGTAGGAAATCCTAGGATGGGACTAGCGTGGGCTAGCTCTAATACCAATGATATCAGAACTAGTAGGAAGAATAATGGAAACACAAAAGCAAACTTTCATTAATATTAAAATATGGTTACAACATGACTTGAACGGAAATAACAACACAAAACAGAAAACGACACAAGTAAACACTACTAAATGTATCCCAATGGGTGATGGAGGTCGGCTAGAAGGATTTAGATGATTGATAGGGTTACGACAGCCACAGGAGGCGGGTGGTAGCGAAGGGAAGTTGCATAACAGTATGAACAACAAGTGGTAAGGGTTGTAGGTGGTCGACAACGGTAGTGTGATGGTTGGGGGAAGCTAAATGGAGTTAGGGAGGCGGGAAAATAGTAATAACCTACATGAAGGGGGAATGGCTGGGTGTCGGGGTGATGGAAGGAGAGTTCAACGGCTGAGTGGGGTGGAGAAAGTTTGGGGAAGGCAAAAAGGGAGGATACAAACATTACCTTGGAAAGGATACAATCGAAGCACCACCACTTTCTCAGATACAGCTCACAAAGGGGAAAAGAACTCCACACAGGAATTTGAGAACAAACACAAACACTACTGACGCCCGCACACACAAAGCCCGCAATTTATAGTCTCCCAAGATACTTCTACACAAAAGAAATGTGGAAAGGCCAGAAGAATCCAGAAAAACCTTTACCGAAACTTCTACACAAAGGATCGCGAGACATCACGTGAGAATCTAGATCCTGCCTCGCCTGTAGTTCCCGTGAGATTTTGCGGGTCTGCTAGCCCGGGGGATCGAAGCGCCCAGTATTGGGGCGCAGTATGGGTGCTGATTTCAGCATCTGCATTAATAAGAGTTGAGAACTTTTCATCATCAGTTACAATAGCTTCTTTTTCCCTAGACTTATCAGACAGCAACATTGCAACAACTGGATCTTAAATGGTTTTTTTTTTTTTTTTCAATCAAGTCAACTGCCTCCTTACATGGTTCATTCATACAATGTTTGGAATGACTTGGTTTTAGAATATAAAATCATGAAAAGGATGTTGTCGTATTGATGGAGCATTTGGATGTTATCGTAGCAGTTTGCAATGGAAAACAAGGGTAAAATATCTTCTAGATTTATTATTTAAAACCTAGGGCCGGTTATACCTTAAAGATTTTAGGATTCTGAATAGGATATCCTAAGCCATTGAACCTATTAAGTGTTTCCTCATTGTTTTAGGGAACATGCAAAGATATAGTACATTGTTATTTGAAAGAAACCGTTAAAATATTGAAAAAAATTAATGTTCTGTTTTTTTTACTTTCTTCTTCGTGATTTTAGGCCATCTGAACATTCAAATGCATATTTCTGAACTTGCAGCTTTTGGATGAAATGATGGACAATGGTTTTCCTCTGACAACAGAACCAAACATATTGAGGGAGATGATAGCCCCGCCAAATATTGTTAGCAAAGTTCTGAGTGTTGTCACTGGTAAAAGTTCAAATGTTAGCAATATACTTCCAGATTCAACTGCTTCATCTGTTCCATGGCGAAGGTCTGACCTAAAGAGTTCAAGTAATGAAGTTTATGTTGATCTCATTGAGGAATTGGATGCAATTCTGAGCAGGTTAGGATAAAATTTTCTTTTAATTTATAATGCAACTCATATTCTATGTGGTATTCGGCATTTTGAGTTTTTTTCTCATGTGCTAGTGATTGAGCTGTAGATTTGTTTTATTTTGTCATATTAACCTTTTTTTCTGATTTGGCAGCGTCTTTATTGACATTTTTCAACCATATTAATTCGTTTTTTTTATGCAGATATTTTTCTGCAGTATCTCTAAATAGTTGGGAGAAGTCTAATGATGTTGATAATATTCATTGGTATAACAGTATCTGTTTTTTTTTTCAATTGCATCTGCATGAATTTGATTTATTGCATCATGTTTTCTCCCACAGTTTATTAGAAAAATTACGTGTCATTAGATTTTTTTTCTTTTCCGTATTTGTATGTTTAATAACCTTTAGCTTGGTAGTAGCTTTTTTGTCACTGTTAAATTCTATTGTCCTTTAGAAGTAATCTTGTGTTATGTTGTATTTGAAATTGAGTCTTTATTGTAGTTAGCATCATCAGCTTATCCCTATTACTCAACAGCACCTACGTTTGCCAATGGAATCATGATGTGGACAGTAATACACCACATCGTGATCTCTTGATGCTCACTTACCACTTTTGCACTTTAAGCTTAAATTATATTTGCTTAAAATATTGAAATCTAGATTGGCTTGAAGCGATTACTTTTTGTTCTCTGTTTACCTGCTTTGCTTGGGCGCTTTTTTCCTGCGACATTTACTACTTAATGTGTTATTCAAGTTGCATTGAGCATGGTAATCTCATGTTGAATGTTCTAGGGTTTACTATTTTTTTAATGTAGATCTAGTAGGTAATGCAGAGTTGATGCAATCAATTTATGCAAGAAACATGTGAATTTCACGATAAAACAAGTTGTTCATCCCAAGCACATTGAGAAAAGAAAATAGATATTCCAATTCCAATAGTATGATCTTGGCACCTTCTTGATAAAAATTAATCCGTAGGAAATTAAAAATCCTGAAAAACTAGGAATTTGAGATTTTCTGCACAAGAAGAGACCAGACTATGAAATACTATAAAAGATATGTGGAGAGATGAGAAATAATTTATTGAGAGGCAAGGTTCACACTTGGACATGAATATAATCCTCAAAATGCTTCAGGTATCATGATTAAGAATTATATTTCTGAAATAAGATATGGTGAACGATTATGCCTTATGTTGATTGATAGAAAATTTGAATATCCTTTGAAAAGGATTAGTTTTTGTTGTCACTATTCCGACGGTTTTAAATTAGCAAGATGAGAACAAACAATCGAAAGAGCTTTTAACCCCAAGTATATGAAAACCGGACCGGACATTGAACCGGTAGGAGTGGTTCAAGGTTCAAAGGTTGAACTGGAGGCTCAACTGAATGACTAATAAATCATAAATATATTTAAAAATGACAATACATAAGATTTACACCCAATTCAATTCATATGTATTTAAATAACTAACACCTAACATTCAATTTTAACATGTCATTTTATCTATGCATGAAAACATGTATTTCACTTTTTAAAAGTTAAAATAGTGATATTTTTTATGTGATATGAATAACCTTTGTGGTATAAATATAAAATAAAAAGAGTTTAGGTGTTAGATTTGTAAATAAATAAAATTGAGTGGTATGTATGTAAATTGACTTTCTCTGTAATAATGATTTTTTTTTTTAAATGTCATATGAGTGATTTGAGTGATACAAATGTAAAAAATAGATTTTAGGTGTTTGATATGTCAAATACATAAAATTGGGTGGCATGTATTTAAATGCCCGTGAACTGAACGGCTTCTTAGAATGGGAGCCAGTTTGTCGGTTCAAGGGTTGAACTGCCGGTTCAACCCGGTTCTGAGCGGTTTTATGCGGGAGGAATTTTTTATGCCAACCGGAACCATACCTATGGTCGGTTTACGGCCGAACCGGTCGATCCGGACCAATTTTCTAAACCATGATTAAGCCCATAAATTCAAATTCAATTTAAAAGTAAAATAATTATGAATAATTATGAATATAATTACGTTGCTCTTGCTTGGCTAAATCTTCTATAAACTTTTTATTTTCTATCACTCATTTTCTAGTGGAAAACTTAAACTTAAAAATGTTAGTTAGTCAAAATGATTTATTAATAATTCAGTAGATATTTATGCTTTTAATTATAATAATGTAATAAATGTGTTGTTGGGCCTTTAATTATAATAATGCAATAACTGTGCATGTGTGTGCGCGCTTTTAATTATAATAATGTAATAACTGGGTGTGGGTGTGTGTGTTGTGTGGCTGATGGTGTGTTGAAGACACTTGCAGGAGACGACACATAACGTGGTCAAGAAGAGGTCCATTGCAAAGCTTGCGTCCAATGCGCTTGTTGAGATTGCTATCACGTGCATCAAAAGTAGGAGTGAGGAGTGCTCGTGCACTCAGGAGGAAGATTTTGGGCTCAAGAGACGTGTCGTGGCGTCGTCTGAGTGTGTTGTGGGTTTGGAAGTGAGACTTGTGTGTGTCAAGTGCGAAAAAGAAGAGGAGTCGGAAGACTCGCATGTGGGCAAACCATGAGAGTTATTGCGGGAAGGGTGACCGAGCATTATAAATTATAAACAAATTCCTAATTTCTTGATTTAAAAAATATCATTATACATTAAGTTAAGAATTTAAAGAATCATTTTTTAAGTCCTTAAATGTTAATGTAAAATTTCTAATTATTAATGTAAATATTATCGTCTCAATTTAACTTTCAAGATTATATATATTCCATTAATCATTAATCATTCATCATCAATAAAATTCATTAATATAAAACATCAACATAGTAAAAAATTCTAACCTTAGTGGTTGCTCAAGCTCGTGCACCTGGGCAGGCCATTCATGCTTGTTACTCTATCTCGCACCGGTCCAAGTGATGATTGTGTGTTGTTGCTTTTGGTTTTTCTTTCTAGCTCTTTATTTGCACAACACTTTGGCTTGTGCTTGTTGGAATGTTGCATGCTTGTGTTAGCCGTGTGTTATGGTGCATGCCTCTACTTTATCTTCTGCATGAAATTTTTGGAGGTTGATGAAAATTCTTTGGCTATTAAAATGTTTCTTGGATGACGAATAACTTATAGATGATGAAAATAAACTCAAGGTATTCAAAGCTAGATTAGATATTGAATTGGAAGAAGATGAGTTTCAAAGTTTGAAGTTGGAATCTCGAGTTGAACTGAATGATATAATATAATATTAAAGCTATTGAAATATGACTTATAGGACAATAATATTGCAATATAAGAAAAAAAATTAAGAGAACTATATTATGAAATATAGAAAATACAAAGTATATATTCTATAGTTTTAAATTTGAGATAACTCAATATTTAAGTGGCTAAGTTTTCTCTTATTGCCGCAAGTAAAATTCAGATGATTCTTTGAAATTTTCTATTCCCTTTAGGAAATTGATGGGCTACAAAAGAAGTGGAAATAAGAGAGCCTCAACCAAAAAGATATATAATTAAATATGAGTAGAAGTAAAATAACATTTTACTCCCAATTGCATAAATATATTGCTAGATATATTAAACATCATTTAATTTCAATGAAACTGTTTATAAATTTTAATATTTATGATTATCAGCTTTTGATTTCTACCATAAAGAGTATCAAACACAAATAATATAGTCTAGGATCAAGCATATATAAACTCTATCTCATAAGTTGCCTGCCCCAAAAAGTTTTCAAATCATCACGTCGAAGTATTCCATTCGTAGCACCACTACATTTATCCTCTTTGACAATTCAAATCTTTAAATATGGTTTTTTTTTTTTTGTGTATTTGAATATTCAATTTAATATCATTAGGAATTTACTGTGAGCGTGCGTATTGCATGTTATGTTAGATTCTTCAATGATAGAAATAGCATCTTCTTTGTTTTCATCAATCATAAAAAAGTTCTACTGTCTTACTGCTTGTGTGATCCAACAATCATATTCTTTTTCTTAATGTGTAACTTATAAAACGGACATGGAATTTTAGAATTTCAAATATTCATGGTTGCAAAAATAATAAAGGAGAATTACAATCAAACAGCATTTTTTTATTGTGCAACTCGTAAAATGAACACGGAATTTTTGAATTTCGAATAATCATGGTGGCAGATAAAAAATAGAACTACTATTGAAGATTTAAGTTCTCTCACTATGTTGGTTCTATATTGTCCTCTCGTGTCTCCATTTTTTTTTAAGATTTAAGTTCCAAATTTTCTTACATTTAATGATGAAAATCATATGCAATTTTTTTTATATGAATTAATGTCCCTTAACCCAAATAAGATGTTATTTTATCTTATTTTTACATCCACCTTCGTATAAAACTCTAGTTTAGTACTTATATTATTTTTCTTTCACTACTTTTAGATTCATTAAAATAATTCCATATGGAATCCTTTTTTTTAACGAATACTATTTGATTAAACAAAAATGCTAATAAAAAATATTACACTTAAATAAGGATAAAAAAAGAAGGAAGCTTATGCAGTTGAATATATAAATCATAGTTAAATTGTCAAACTCTTAGAACTTAATTGGTTACTTTCAAGAAAACAATAACTAGGAAGAGAAGCAATCAGTCTCAAATAGAAATTTATACGTTATAGAGTAAAATACTGAAGTCAGTTCCTTGCAATCTCTAACAATATTACTTAGCAAACGAATGACTCAGATGCAAATGCTTGCACAATGTACAACAAACTTCAACTCCTTCAATAAGAAAGTTGAGAAACCAAAGGGCGGGCACAAGTGAGAGAGAGTTGATTGGAGTGAAGGATGTCTTTTGGGTGCGACTTAGGCGGTGATTAGGTGAAGGGGTCTAGGGGCGAAGGCCAAATGGAAGGGGCAGCACTGAACGCAAAGGGGCAAAGGCAAAGGTGAACAAGAAGGCGAATTGAAAAGTTCTTGTGAGATCTATGGCTTAGAGAAAATAGGGATTTCGGTTCGTATACGTTTAGGTAGTTTTTTCATATATATTCTTTTTCTTTCCAGCTATTTGATCATAATCAATTGGCCATAAATCAATACTTTTAGAATGACGGGTCCTTTGAAACCCCAGTTGGTTCACCAACAGAACCATCTTCCAACTAGTTCGGTATGAGAGTGGTTTTTGGTGCAGACTGAATCTGTTGAAGGATCGGTTTGCGATCGGATAGATTGGGCCGACTGATTTGATCCTGTTTTAAAAATACTGAATTGAGTTTCACCATTATAAATGCGAGAGAAAGATCTTAATATAGACTTTTTAATGAAGAAACAAGAATAGTATTGCTCTAAAACAAATAATAGAATTAGCCAGTCTAAACTTTTGTCATAGAAATCATAATTATTGTTTTAAATAATATTTTTAGTGGATTGTATTGATTAAGAAGAGGTAGATGATTGAGATTGAATTTGATGAAGGAGATTGGGAGAATGTTGATAGAAGTGAGGGCGAGAAGGTGAGAAAGCTGTCCAACTATGATATTAATTTTAATTTAAGATTAAATAATGGAAGTGAGACAAACTTCTAAATTCAGATTCGCATGTTATAAATCAAACAGTCAAAAATTTAAAACACCTATATTTACTTTACACCTAAATTACTTCAAAACAAACATCAATTAATATTTTAATTTTGAGATTTAACAGGCAAAAAATTAAAACACCTATATTTACTTTACGCCTCA
>NEWO01000002.1:5305281-5317563 GCA_003013225.1 Phalaenopsis aphrodite | reverse complement strand
CAAACAGTCAAAAAATTAAAACACCTATACTTTCTTTAAACCTAAATTACTTCAAAACAAACATCAATTAATATTTTAATTTTGAGATTTACTCCTCAAAAAACCTTGAACCTTATGTCTTGTTTTATAAAAATATAACTTCTCAATACTCAATTGCTCAACTTTAAACCTACGATCATTCCTTCATTTTGCAAATGTACAGCAATATCTAATATTTTATATGCGCTTAAATTAAAACCAAATTATTACTGCTTCACTGCTGGCTTTTTCTGTAAGCCGGAGTCTGTCCTTAAAAATCATTATTCTATTCTTAGCATTTTCCAGCAACTTACAACATTATGGGTTCATGCAACTGTATAAGTGATCATCATTCCTGTACTAATCTTTTTACTGAAACCTCCTTATTTTCTCTTTCTCGTTTTATGGTCTTCGGACAATCATTAGGTCATGAGTAGTTAAAATGCTTCATTTTTCTTCAGAGAAGGGGTTCTGTCCAAATGCGAAGTGTATGGCGAAGTTCACGTTAATTCACACCTGCCTGGTTTTCCTGACCTGACACTATCCTTCGCAAATCCCAACATATTAAATGACGTGAGATTTCATCCCTGCGTTCGGTTTCGGCCATGGGAGGGCCAGCAGATCCTTTCCTTTGTACCTCCAGATGGTGAATTCAAACTAGCAAGCTACAGGTTGGTAAAACCTTCATTTCCAGCTTGAGAAGGTGTCAAAATAGCCCCTGATTATTTACATGAGACCATTTTAGACCCGGAGTTTGTAAATTAATCCCTACTCTTTAAACTAGGGACTATTTCAACCCATTATGAAAGATTATGGGGACTAAATTATCACTTTTATAAACTCTGGGATTAAAATGGCATTGCAATGAGTTGGAGACTATTTTGACACTATTTCTAATTTCAGTTTTTTTTTTTTTTTTTTTGGCTTTCCCTTTTCACTGTTTCTTATTCTACATCTTAAATAATGATTATTGTTAGTTCGCAGGGTCAAAAAGCTCAAGAACTTACCTATCTATGTGAAACCTCAACTTGCTTCAAATTCTGGTAATTGCCGCGTTAATGTGTTGGTGGGTGTGCGCAATGATCCTGGTAAAGTTATTGAGGACATAACAGTACAGTTTCAGCTTCCTTCTTGCGTGGATTCTGTGGATGTTTCCTCAAACCATGGAACAGTAAATGTTCTTCCTAACAAGGTTAGCAGATGTTCTCGCTCTTTAGTGTTGCAATTTCTAAAATTAGAATTTGGGTATAACAACTAATTGGCTTCTGGCTTGCTGTATGCCAGAAGATTCGCAGCTATAGGTTAATAATTTAACGTTTTAGCATTGAACGGAGGTCCAACATTGATAAATGAAAAGTAGTAGGAGAAGACACCGAGATTTTTATGTGAAAAATCTTGGTAGGGGAAAAGGCACGAGGTCTAACTAAGTCAAAGTATCCCACTGTATAATTGCAAGTACATAGGAGTACTCTTCTACTGAATTAGAGAAAATAAAATTACAAAGCTGATAGACACAGATGTACAGTAGTAGTTTAGCTATAATGGTCATAATTAAATTACAACAAATACGATTTTTGGTTGTAATAGAATAGGTAGCCACAAAGGTCATAGTTGGTTGCTATAAAGGCAGTTGTTGGCCATAAAGTCTGCAGTCGGTAGCTACAATAGCGGCAATTGACCACTAAGACCGAAATTGGAAACTATGATAGTAGTAGTTGGTTATAAATGTCGTAGTTTGTTGCTACAAAGACAGTAGTTTGTCATAAAGGCTGTAGTCGATAGCTGCAATAACTGGAGTTGGTCACAGTGTTTGTAATTGGAAATTGTTACAATAATAGTTGACCACAAATATCATTGTTGATTGCTACATAGACATTAGTTATTTTATCTACTCTTCTACTAATTTGGAGAAGATAAAATTACAAAGCTGATAGTCACATATGTATAATAGTAGTTTAGCTATAATAGTCATAATTGGGTTACAACAAATGTGTTTTTTGGGTGTAATAGCAATAATTAGCCACAAAGGCTGTAATTGGGGCACTTGTTGGCCATAAAGGCTGCAGTCGGTGGATGCAATTACGACAGTTGGCCACGAAGATCGAAATTGGAAATTGTAACAGTAGTAATTGGTCATAAAGGGTCATAGTTTGTTGTTACAAAGACAGTAGTTTGCCATAAATGCTGTAGTCGATGGTTGCAATAACTGGAGTTTGTCACACTGATCGTAATTGGAAATTGTAATAATAATAGTTGACCACAAATGTCGTAGTTGATTGTCACATAGACATTAGTTGAACTACAACGATTTAAAACAGGTCACTGTCAATCAACAGTAAGCGGTGACAGGAGATGACAACTGGCAATCGACAATGGTCGACGGGCCATAGTCGATGGTGGTCGGTGGCTACGAAGGTCAGTGGTTATCGTTGGGCCTTCAATATGTGTTAGATGCAACAACCACATTTGGAATACAACAGTTGCAAATAGGGGTCGACAACGACAGACTATGGTCGACGGCTACATAGGCCGGTGATTATCATTGGTTATTCTCTATAGAACAAGCAATGAAATTTCTCTTATTCTTCTTCTCTTCCTCAAGTGAAGAGGAGGTTTATTTATAGTCTCTTAGGGAGGGGCATTTTGGACTTTTGGCGCATAACTTTCATTACTATCTGATCAGACGGTCCCTATCGATGACTCTTGATCATAGATGATTTTTTAATTAGTTAAGTGCCTTAATGACCTATGAATTTAGTGATATTGGGCTTGTTAGATTTTTTTTGTCAAGACACTTGATTCAACTATAAATTTATCAAGAGTTTATTTGACCATCAAACGGCAATCAAAGTCTCAAATTATGCTTTAACAGCTTGATCTTGGTTTGATTGTAGTCGGCTTAGACTAATTTTGATATCATTGAGGGTTCATCTTGTTGTAATGATCGGTGTGATTATAAACTTACTGAAATCTGGGACTGAATGATCTTAAATTTAAATTTGAAAGATTCCTTATAAAAAAGGCATCGAGATTTTTGCTTGATAAAATTATGTTGATGACGCAGCAGAGCTAGGGTCGAGCCTGAGTCAACCTTATCTCGACTCGCCAACTCGCCAACTCGCCAATTGGCTTCTTTAAAAGATATTAATAATATAATACATCTAACATATTAAACTCCTGAACTTTGATATTTACTTATATAACACTTGGCCATCTTAGTTACAGCAAAAACATAAGCGTGAGAAGCTGTGTATCACTCTAGTAATATTAATTTTAGTCATAGTTTTGATTTAATGTTAAACATTTGAGTGATAGTTAAGAAAATTGTACAAATTACGTGTTAGATATGCAAGCAAATAATTGTTGTGTTTTTTTTCTCTCCTCTTAAAAATTTTGAAAAAAATGTATTTCTTTTTTATATTCCAAGTGATTTTTATTATTTCTATCAGTTTATTAGAACAGCTGTTTGTATATGATGTGCAACATGCAGAACTGCATCTGGTCCATAGGGAGAATTCCGAAGGATAGATCACCTTCGCTTTCAGGCAATCTTGTGCTTGAACCGGGCCTGGACCGGTTGCACGTGTTTCCTGTTTTCCGTGTGGGATTCAGAATTGTTGGGATGGCTCTCTCGGGCTTGCAGATAAATAAGCTGGACATAAAGAACACCACAGCTCGTCTACACAAGGGTTTCAGAGCTACAACTAGAGCAGGAGAATATGAGGTGAGATCCTGATCGATCCACTAAAATGATTCAATTGATGTTATTATGACAATTCAACGAAGGAATTCTTTGATTGGGCTTCCATATAACTATATATATATATATATATATATATATATATATATATATATATATATATATATATATATATATATATATATATATAGATATATATTATTGGCAATGTTTGTGTTGTCTGCCGTGACTTTTTGGTTGATAGAATTTGCAAGACCCCTGGTGTCACATGTTCCATCTCGTTTATGTGCAGAATGAAATCTTTAGGCACATGAGGTTGATCAAGAGGCTCGTCTGATAGCCTCTGGCCAATCTTATATATATATATATATCAAATGGGCCAAATTTTGAATGATTTTCCTTTTTGTCGGATCTATTTATTTGCATTTCTTTATGATCATTTTTTTGCTTATTCATATTATTTATGGGGCATTTAAATACGTATTACCCAATCTCTTTGAATTTATGTATCGAACACCTAAATTTTATTTTTTATATTTATACCGTCCAAATTTTCTATCACTGTCATAACTTTTAAAAAGTGATGGCACATTTTCAGGTGTTGGAAAGATGGTATGTAAAAATTAAAGTTTAGGTGTTGGATATATAAATAGATAGGGATTGAGTTGTGTGCGTGTAAGGGCCTGTTTGGGGCAACTTATTTAGTGTGGTGGTGCACCTGACATGTTTGGGTAAACTGCGTTTTGACAGCTTGTGCATTTTCAAAACGCTAAAAATAATGTCTTCACACTTCAACTATCTAGGTGCGGTGGCAAGTTTATGGCTGCTGTTTGGTTTTTTCATAAATATAAAAATTTGTAATATCTACCCTACCTAGCTTTTCAGCAGATTATTCAAAAAAGATACAGCTGCCCAAAACAAACCATTTATTATTATTAGTTTTTAAGTTCTCGCTTGTCTTTTGCTTCAAGAAAGCCTGTAAGAGCTGAACCTACAGTTTATGTGGCATGTACTTAAATTTCACTAATTTATTTTTAAGATATCAAATAAATAAATATATTATATTATATTATCTGTGTGTGTGTGTCTATATATTTAATAATAATCATAATAAAAGAAAATTGATATTTGGGAAAATATCTATTTTTCATGCACTTTTTCGTTCCATGATGGGAATCCGCGTCATATGCCTAAAATTTCAGAGCCCCCGGACCACGGTGGGATCGATCTCGACCTGAAAAGACTTACAATGACCCCGCTAACAAAAGAGATATTTATATATAAAGAGATATGTATATATATATGGTTTTTAATTAAGTAAAAGGGGCATTTACATTTACAACTCCCAATTCCTATATATTTTTGCATCCTACATCTAAATTTAATTCTTTTTTTACATTTATATCTTTCAATTTTTTTTATATTACACAAAAAAAATATTATCTTTTTAGTATATAGAAAAAATTATAAATATCATCATTTTAACTTTTAAAAAGTGATAGTGATGCATTATTTCATTAATAGTTAAGGTGGCATGTATTTAAAAATTGCAATTTTGGTTAGAGATGTAAATACAGAAGAATTGAGTGGCATTTATGTAAATCATACTACGTAGCAGTAGCTAAACGGCTTATTAAAATGAAAAAAGAATTTCAATAATCTGATATGCAAGTAAATGTCCATTTTTTTATCCCCACCCAATAGTTGAAAAACATAGCGCCAATACACGCTCCCTCCCCTCCCCTCACTCCCTCCTCCCATCCACAATGCAGAGCACTCGCTCCTTCTTCCTCCTCACTTCCGTCCTCTCTCTGTACCCAAAGATCTCAGCTTTCATGGGCATCAGCGTGGGCGTCGGCATCTCGATCTCCGGCAACCCTCCCCCGCCGGATACCACCGCCAACATCGAATACATTGCCCTCCAATCCTTCAAATCCTCCATCTCCGACGACCCCAACCGCATTCTCTCCTCCTGGGTCGGCCCCAACATCTGCTCCTACAAAGGCATCTTCTGCTCCGACCCACCCGAACGCCTCCCATCCCCTTCCCTCGTCGTCGCCGTCCTCGATCTCAACGGCGCCAACCTTGCCGGAACCCTAACCCCCGACCTCTCCCTCCTCTCCCACCTCTCCGCCCTCCACCTCAACTCCAATTGCTTCTCCGGATCCATTCCCCTCTCCCTCTCCAACCTCCAATACCTCTCCGAGCTCGACCTCAGCAACAACCTCTTCTCCGGACCTTTCCCTTCCTCCACCCTCCAAATCCCTAACCTCATCTACCTCGACCTCCGATTCAATTCCTTCTCCGGCCAAATCCCCGACGAGCTCTTCCAAAACTCCAACCTCGACGCCATTTTCCTCAACAACAACCAGTTCCAGGGCGAGATCCCTTTCACTCTCTGGTCCTCCTCTGCCTCTGCGATAACCCTCGCCAACAACCAGCTCACCGGATCCATTCCGGTCAGCTTCGGCTACTCCGGATCCGGTCTGAAGGAAATTCTCCTACTGAACAATAGTCTCAGCGGCTGCATCCCGGAAGAGGTCGGTTACGTTACAGGGATGCAGGTGCTGGATTTGAGCTTCAATTCATTTACAGGACATTTGCCGGATTCCATTTCATGTCTCGCCGGAATCGAAGTGCTCAACATTGCCCATAATAAGCTGAGCGGGGAGTTGCCGGAGATGGTTTGTGATTTGAGGAGTCTGATGAATTTGACGGTGTCTTATAATTTTTTCTCCGGAGTGAGTAATAATTGTGCGAGGCTTTGGTTCAGGAATGTAGGGTTTGATTTGGCCGGGAATTGTATTCCGGGGAGGGATTTGCAGCGGCCGGCGCCGGAGTGTGATGGATCGTCGGCGGGGAGTTTGAGTTGTTTCGGGGTGCCGGGAATGAGGCCGGCGGGGTGTGGCGGCGCGGGGGGCGGTGGGATGAGGGGATCGCCGTACTTTTTTAGGGTTTCGGTTCCATGAGAGGGGAAGGGTAGGTGAAGGGGCTTTAATGGCTGCGGGCTGCAGAATTGCTGCTTTTGTTTCATTGCTGCTGGGAAAATGATTATTTATGTTGTAATTTAGATTATTGTCGAGGGGTTCAGTTCATAAGTTGACTGTTGCTATTTATATGATTTTATTTATTTATTTATTTATTTATTTTATTATTATTATTTTCATTTCATGCGGGGTAATGGCATTGAATAGTTAGAATTCGTGCCATTGGAAAATTTTTAAAAAATAACATAAAAATTAATTGAGTATTTTTAAAGATTATTTAATTTGTTTTAAATTTTAAAAATAGCTATAGCTTTTACTTTTAAAATAAAAATAAATAAATAAATAATAATAAAGGTGATGTCAAATAAGTCTTAGGTTACTCTAAAGTTGAAGTTTGGATGAATGGAGATTTGTCTTTATTTGATTTTAGATTTTAGCTTCGGGTCAAATTCAATGTTGTTGGAGAGTAAAAATTATTGCATACGGATATTGTATGCAGAGATGAATGCGGTGTTTGATCTTAACAGTAGATCATGTTGATCTATGATCATGATGTATTTCGGTGGGCATCTCTGTATGTGCATCCTTAGGATCGGATATTGCTTGCATCTCTGTATGTAGTGTCAATATGCAATAATTTTTTTGTTGGAGAGACGCCAATCCTTCCCATCCTTTGATGAATTAACAAAGAATAATCATAATTATAGATTAAGCACATTGTTATATTGTCGTCAACAACATTAATGACACAACATGCCAACACCGGATTGTAATAACATGTGTCGAGCAAACCGAGATGCCTTCATGTATGATCATATGACTATCTTCACCTAATCATTACTATTTGACCAAAATAAACTTGTTTATAAGATTCCAACCACATTCATCTGCAATTTCTCGGCTAACATCACCCATGTACAATCAACTGACCATCTTCCAACTATGATCCACATATCACTGTCACCTAATTGCAATATTTAAACCATTATTAGCTCGATTACAGTCTCCCAAAATCATCCCAACTATGATAACGTAAACGCCATCTACCTAAGATAACATCATAACAATCGTTGCCCAACTTTAGTCTTCTAACTTCCATCACTCAACTCTACGATCACCTTCCAAGGTTGCCCAACTATTGCAAACCAAACATGTTTGCCCAAACGCCTTTGTTTGCCACCATCGTATGATTATGTTTACCTGACCAAAATCACTCGGCTCTCTCGTATAACTTCGATCTTAATCGCCCAATTATAATATCTCGATCCCCATCATTCGAGAACAATCTCTCGGCTATTGTCACTACTATCCTCGTCCAACAACAATCTATTATATCGCCTAATCATAATCAAGAAATTATAATAACTAGACTGTCATCAATCAACTTTGGTCACCCAATCATCGTCACTAAACAATGGTCATCTCCCTCATGGCCAACCCTCGTGGCCCAACTACAATGGTCACCGCCCTGTACACTTGGGTTTTGATTGGAATTTTGATATAATTTTACATCAAAACTCATGACATAATATTTTCTCGTAGATTTCACAAATCATAGAAAGATCCGTGACCAGCTATAGTTGAATGAGAAAACTATTTATGAAATCTATAGATAAGAGTCGTATTCTGTATTTCATTCCTCATCATTAAAAAAATTCCTTTATTTAGCAAAATAAATAAAAATAAAGAGAACAAAAATTAGGTAAATCGTGGCTTAAAATTTATCATTTTCAGAGAGTTTTAACTACCTTTCTATTAATTCAAATAAGATTTACATATATACCACTCAATTCTTATGTTTCACATATCTAAGGCCCAAAAAATACTTTTTACATATATACCACCTTTACCTATGCATTAAAAATTGTATTTCATTTCTAAAAAATTAAAATGATGACATTTTTGATTTGATATAAAAGACTTGGATGGCATAAATACAAAGAGCAACTTTCAGGCGTTAAAGTGCGTAAATACATCAGAATTGGGTGGTATGTATGTAAATGTTCCCAATACATAATTAGATGGTTTATTACTTCCAAAAAATAAATACAAATACAACAAACTCTTATTATTTTTTAAAGCAATTTATTTGATTGAACAATATTTTAGCCAAATCAAGTGCCTCATCGAATATTCAAGCAAAACAATAAACCCATTGTGATGCGACATCCAAGAAAAGCTTACGGATGTTTACAGTTCTCACCTCACCAAATTGATTAGTTTTGCCACACATTTTGACTTGCAGCCTTACAAATACATAGAATCATTACTTGAAAGATTAGCCCGAGGCAATAATACGAGTCCCAACCAACCTCATGTGTCTAACCAATCGACTAATCCGCACACCAGCGGGATTTAGAACTGACATAGCAGATGACAACCAAAGAATAAGAGAACATGATACTTGTGTGTGTGTGTGTGTGTTATTTGATAAAATACATTGGGTTTGGGAGCTTGAAGGATCTACTGGCCATTGGTGGTCCAAACAAGTCGCTCCATTGGTCACCAGAGCTGCCATGAATCCTGAAGCCTTCAGCTTCCAATTGAGCCCTCTTCTCTGATTTATATATCACTGCAGGTTTGCCAACATCAGAAGCTTCCCTGTTCCAGCAGAACAGAAATCATTAAGATCATAACATCTGCGTATATTTCAAGAAGTATACAAATGCTGCTATTTATTTATTTTATTTTATCTTGAACGGTTGTGTTCGTGTTTGCAGGAAAAAATAATTATTTGAGAATAATTAGATGACGAAATCCTCTTTGTTGCTTTTCTTCTTAGTATTTTGAATCTCTGATTGGCTTTATTCCTCCGGTATGAGCGATATGAGAAAAAGTTGAGTTCACATTAAAAAAGTGTTTGCATTGAGCTTAAGGAAATCTAATGGTTCAAAATAGAACTATGATGGAGGTTGGTCCACTATCAAGAGATCATGAGGCCCACTTGACTGAACAAACAAAGCAATACGAGTCAAGCCAACAAGACCAAAACTGACCAAGCTACAAGGAGAACAATAAGAAGACCGAATGATCAAAGCATGAGTCATCCGACTAAAAATGAGACAAAAGAATGTATGAGCCAACTACTAAAGAAAAGTTGACCAGATACAATAGTCTAATTCTCAGTGAAACCGATTCAAAAGAAGGTCAGATTCCGCAAAGCATCTCTGACAATCCCATGAAAGCTCCAAAGACTCGTCACTGAGGATCAAAGACAGTCCATCAGAGTGGATCAGCCGACCGAACCATACTGATCAAGCTCAGCAGAAAGAGCACACCCTGGCAACCTAAAGTCAACTAAAGCTTAGCTAATTAAGTCAGAAGGCAGTCGGATGATAAAACCACACAAGTAAATTACCAGAAATATTATAATACGTACCCTTCCAAATGAGGGTAGAAATATAATATCATCATAATATTATTCCTCTATAAAAAAAGAATAATTTTATGAAAGGGACAGGATTGATCATTGTTAATTACTACTTATCCCCCCTTCTCTCTTACACACACACACACACACACACACACACACACACACACGATATATTCCTTGGATGTAATTCATGAACAATCTTTGATTCAATATTAAGACTTTGAGAAAATAAATAATTGAATAGGACAAATTATTGCAGCATTACCATAGCATAGGTTTGAGAAAATGAAATATGAAATTTGGACCCAAAGGGCTGACTGCCTAACTTAGGACAAGGAGATGCACTTGCCCGATTAAGATGGACGCTCCATACTCAAAAGGGAACCTTCTAGCTTAACAAGACTTGTCAAGCTTGGGTGCATCCATTCCAAACTAGAAGCTACTTGCCCGTATTGAAGGAGAAAATATTACGTCCAGAGTTCGGACGTAGGCCCTATAATGGAGTACAATATGATTGTACTTGAGGTTTTTATTTAGTACAACCATGTTGTACTTAATAAAAAAACATCCAAATAAATAATTCAATGTTTAAGTCATATAATACAACATGGTTGTATTGAAGCAAAATTTACAGTGCGACCGTGTTGTACTCTATGACTGGGATGGGCTTCACGCTTCTCTGCTTTTTAGACAATGACGAGTCAAATTTTAATTGGAGTCCATACATCAAGACTAGACGTAATACTTTCTCGTATCGGAGGGAGCCATTGGTTTAGTTGAACTCGCTCCCTCCTAAAGGCACTCTTCAATAGCTTCAGAGAGGCGTATTATATCGAACTTGCCAAGCATCGCCTAGCCAGCCATTGACTCAATTAATACTGTCAAAGAAGCCTCTGAACCACTCGTCTCAAGTGACTATGCAGGAGAACCAACCTCGAACCACGATCACAGAGTCCATGTTTTTTTCTTTGTCAGAGGATATATTTACTTATTTACTTATTTCTCTTGTATGACTTTTCCTATAGCACATAAAATCCTATAAAATATGGTCAAAACAAACATATAAAAACATTTACAGTACCTTACACCTTCTAGAATGATGAACATAATACTTAGAGCTTCTATCTAGATTTCTTCCGCTACATTCTCTACATTGCCTCGTCCCCTGCAAATCCTATCATTAAGATTTAGATGTCGACCACAAACAAATTTGGATCCACGGAGAAACGAATTACGGATACTTCCCATGGGAGAGAATTTCGCAAGATAGAGAGATTTAAATCAAGGGAGGGTGAGAGCCAACGGAAGAGAGAGAAGAGATAGAGAAAATAGATAAGATGATATTTGAAAATTTATTCATTCAATCAGGAAAACATTTTTATAACTCATATTTGTACAGATGCAGATAAGATTAATAAAATAAATACAAATAATTTGAATTGACATCTAGATAATTCCTAAAAATGTTATCATCAAATATATCTAAACAATTAAATGCAATAAAGCAGAAAAAAAAATTTAAAATAACTAAAACTATCAAATCATTGTGCTGCGTTAATTAGTGTCATCATCAAGGGTTACATTGTTTTGATGCATTGGTGGAAACAGAGCGTGGCTAGAGGAGACACTCATCACCCCTAAATTTTAATAAACTATTTAAAATATCATTTATTATACTAAAGATTTCCCCATAGACTTAAATATAAGATAATAAATTAATTTTGAGTGCTTTTTAATTTAATAGTCATGTTTATAAGAGCTATAAAACAATTTAAAAGAGACTTTTTGCCTAAATATTCCACCTCTTGATTTTTTTATTTCGCCACCCTTCTTAAATTTTGATTCTATACTTGCTTTGATATAGATGCTTGGAAATGCTTGGGACTAAATTCTAGAAGTTTTATTGAATTGGTTTCATTGATGTATTTGCCTTAATATAAATTCCACAAACTAAAATTTTATATTTAATTATTTGTGTAGATTATAAAGAGCTTCATGTACACGTTTTCCAATTGATTGATGTAGTGGTTGCACCTGAACCTGCAAGGAAAATCTATATCTATCTTGTCTGTATATATATATATATATATATATATATATATATATATATATATATATATAAGGAATGGTCTGAGGCTATTACACGAGCACAAGCCCCAGCCATCCTCAATGCACCTAACAATTCGAATACCACGCCCTCCACC
>NEWO01000002.1:5284320-5305265 GCA_003013225.1 Phalaenopsis aphrodite | reverse complement strand
TATATATATATATATATATATATATATATATTTGTGTATGTTTATGTTTGGTCACAAATCTACTATTTGTTATCGCTTGCATCCTCATCTAAGACCAAATTTTGCTAAAGATTAGTCACCTATCATCCCTGCTAAGAAGGTGTAACCCGATCCTATTTCTAATACCACAGTCCCAGATGAAGAACACCATACTATAGGTACATATTTAAATGTGCTTATACCACTCACTGTTATTGAAGAAGACTCACTTTAATGCCAAGATACACGAGAGTACACCTTCAATCCGATAAAAGATCAGCTGGTATAACAAGTAGTTGATTCTAATGTTCAAAAACCTACACATGTCTGACACACTTTAGACCAATCCACTGATCAGGTGAGCCAATCTTCGGATGAGGAATGACAGGTGGAAGAAGAATAATGGAGGCCGCCTCGAGCTCGGGAATTTATTGGATGATACATTGGTTACTACTGACAATGACACTCATCTTACCAATTTATTAGCTGACACTTTCCCTATAACTAAAGGCAGAGGCAAGGCAAACTTGAGTCGCTCTCCAGCTACCTAATACTTCGTATTTTGACATTTTTGGTTTTTGTTCTTAGGTCTCTCATGTATTTTTCTGTATTTTCTCTTTTTAGAACCATTTGATGTGGTGGTTATCGTGTAAGCAGGGTGTCATGTTTGGACCCTCCCACACAATCTATCTATATCTTACTTTCTATTTAATATATTAGCCTTTGAGCTTTCTCAATATATATATATAAGGAATGGTCTGAGGCTATTATACGAGCTTCAGCCATCCCCAATGCACCTAACAATTCGAGTACCACGCCCTCCACCATGGGAAAATCGAACCCCATACCAAAGGGGACTTATAGTATTCTACTCTAATATAGTTTTACTTTGACACCCCACACTTGGCACATGGCATGCTGCCACAGTTGGCTAGAATTAGTGGGTATATGCATAACCCAGCTTTAGTGGAAGAGACCATTGGTTATTTGATATTCTGAATGCTCAGCTCCTTTCTATCTAAAGAAAATTTCCTTTTCTCTAGTTTTTTGGTGTCTTTGTCCTTGAGTTGTCGCTACAGGCTTCATCATAATTGGTATCAAAGCCTACAATCAAGGAATGACAGACAACACTAACCGGCTAGCTCATGATGACAAACATAACTGGGACAGCTCGAGTGAAGCTCGCTAATCTTTGGAACAAAGAATTGACAGTCTCGTCGATGAGTATCATCTCTTTGTTAGGAAGGTAAGACATGAACTTCGCATCCTTTGGAGCAATGGAAAGGCCGATTAACATACTGGCGGTCGTGGCACCCGCACCAATGACAAGTGATATTACCACGGTGAATCAAGGCTGGAAGCAATCCTAACGGATCGAAGCAGCTACACGATCTTAGCACCATGAGTCCGACAAGTAAAGACCTTGTCAACAGACTACTACCTTATTCTGACTCAGAAGAATAAAATGTTCTCATAAAATGGCCTCGTGGTCGTCCAACCATCTAAAGAGTAATGTTGATTGCAAGCTGGGATTGGCATTCCCTATTCCGATGATCACTTACAAATAGAAGATTATCTGAATTGGGAACAAGCAGACGCCTCCAACGACTATAGCGATGTTCATCCTATAAAGAAATTTCAGTATGCAGCTTGCAAGTTAAAAGGGCCTCAGCACATAGAAAAATCTCAATGAATTGTTACGCCGGTCCATAAGAGTAATTTTATCTTTTGGGAGTTTAAGGGCAATTTAGCGTTTTTGTTATTTATTATTGTTTAGTATAAATAGGGCTAAATGTTTAGGATTATGAAGATTCATGAGATTTTGATCGTGAATCTTATGGTTAGAGTTTGGGAGAGATTTCTAACTCTTGAAATGTAGAATGACAGATCGCTTGCCTCTCGAACTATAGGTGCTTATCTTTAATGTATTTAAGTGTGTTGATTGATCTTATTGCAATAAAGTGTTCATTTTTCCTAATTTTTGTAAATAAATTGATTCAGTTCATATCAAATGATGTTCGAGCATTCGGCCACTGCAAAGCTTATCATCGTGATGAAATCGTCCTGTCGCTACTTCGAACCTTGCGATACTTGTTGTGCTAGAGCCCGATTTTTCCCGATCCCGCTCCCGCTTCCGTTCCCGCGCCTGATCGCGAAAGGTCACGACCGCAACCTTGCGGCTCCGCAAAAACCGCCGCTCCTGCCTCCATTTTGCGAAACGTCGTCAACCCCGCTTCCTCTCTCGTGATAAAAGGCATTGCGAGGTGGCTCTCCTTGGGTTAAAAAAGAATTCACGGTGTTCTTCTTCGGTTTTCCTTGGGATAGAGGAATGTTTCCTCGAGATAGAAGAGGGAAAGAGCAAGAAGTAATTCCTTGCGGTGAAGGAAGAAAGAAGAAGAAGAAGATTATTCTTCCTTGACTTCTTCTTGGTGGCTTGTGGCAGAATAAAAATTGGGTTTATTTCTTTTGTAAGTTTATCTTCTTAGGTGTATCTCGGTGTATAGTTTCTTCGGTGTATCTCGGTGTAGAGTTTCTTCGGTGTATCTCGGTATAGAGAGAGAAGAAAAGAGAAAGAAGAAGAGAGAGCAACAAAGTAAGAGTGAGAGATTTCTCTTGTAAGTTGAGGTGATTGACTGGTGTAAATTCCTTAAGTAGTAAAATCCTCTGCAACTTCGTGGACGTAAGCAATTTGTCAAACCACGTCAATTTGTGGGTTATGCTGTAGTGTTACTGTTTTTTTGTGTGAATTTTTCTGGTTCTACTTATCGCTTCGTCGATCGTTCTCTTATTTGATTTATATATATATACCACAACATCTGGTATATATCTAGATCCCATCACAACAACAACAATACTCACGATTCAAGCCAGCTCAGAAGCAAATATAGAATCTTATAGAAGCAAATATAGAATCTTATCACACAAGTGTCATTTTCAGACCGAACTTGCGACAAAATGAAATCAAAGCTAGAAGCCAACGACAAGATTGGTGGCCTTCAAGACCTGACCTCACGATACAGTCGAGATTCGTGTGAAAGTGATGGTGGGATCAAATCACCCCGTGGAAGCCAACAAAGGGTTCGCGACACCTCCTTTGTGATACATCACGATTAGATTGCTAGCTGAGACCTGGCGGGATCGTAACATACTCGAAATTCGTAAACTTTTATCTCATACCTTGTGATACAGTTGCAATAAGAGCTAGCTAGGAAGCCTCTCACATGCAAATTCCCTAAATCACGAAAACGGAATCATGCACTACATCCAATACAGTCGCGATTTGAGCTAGTTGGGAAGACAGAAAGGGAACGCAGTGCACAAACCTTCGACACAGAATCCCATGATACAATCGTGGCCATAGGAAGCATTGATGGGAACACGACATAAAGGCCCTCGTGGGATCGCGGTGTACTGTGACCTAATCGTGTGATACAGTCGCGAATTGAGATACTTAGGAAGTCATGGATGAGATTTCAGCGTACATGAGTTTCTCGTTCGGAATATGGCAACACGGAAAGTTAATGCTTTTGAGGAGAGCTTGGAAGAAGAGGTGGGGATACTTAAATTCGAGATAGAGGAAAGATTTCCCTCCATTGACAACCAATTTGAAAATTTGGAAGAGATGATAAGAAAATTTAATGAGATATAATTCAAAACCCGCCGACAGCTCAACTTACAAACCCTAACCAAGGGTTAACCGAAGAATCTCTAGCCAAATCAAAAGGGAAAGAGATCAAACATGAGAAACATCATGAAAAAAACATATGCCATCAAGAACTCCCCTTAGGACTCCAACAGGGGTGAATTAGATATCTCATATGGATGAGTTTAGGTTGAAACATAAAATAGTGGTTATGCAAGAGGTTGGGAAGAGCACAAAGAAGAAAGGAGAGAAGCCTAGATGGGGTATGATTATGATCGAGGAGAGAGTTTCACCCTAAATATATGGGGGAAAACACTAGAGGGAGAGGAAGTCAGGTTGAAAATGCTAAGGTTAGAAAGTTGAAGATATTGATCTTTAAGGGGAAAGAAGCTCATGAGTGGGTGTACTAGGTGGAGCGATATAATTGCAGTGAATGGGCTAAATAGAGAGGAGAAGCTCATGGAGGCAAGGTTGTGTTTGGATGGGAAAACTCTAACAAAGTTTCGATGGAGGTAGGCTAGATACTTGATCCATTCCTGGGATAAATTTAAGAACTGCTTGTTAGAACGTTTCAGAGCAATTCTGGAAAGAGACCTACATGAACAATTCTATGCCGACTTAGGGGGTTACTATCATGGAATATAGGGAGAGATTCGAGCTATTATAGGGATGATTGAGGGAGATTTTTGAAGCAAGATTGGAGGAGAACTTCATGAAGGGCCTAAAGCCTGACATACAGATAAAACTCCAAGTATTGGACTATGGGGAGTGAGAGAGATGATGGGGCTCACCCAAATAGTGGAAAACAAGATTCAGACGAAGAAGACCAACAAAATCGGCACCACGGGAGATGACCATGACACTGAGAACCCATAATGTGTCATTTCCAAAGGAGAGGAATACAAGGGCCTGTCCCGAGGGCAACTTCAAGCGCCTGATAGAGGTAGAAGTGCATTACAAGAGAGCAAAGGGTTTATATTTCTGATAGAAGTATGCTCTAGACCATCGGTGCAAGAATCACACGCTCTAGGTCCTTTCAGTTTGTGAGGGGAAGATAGAAGTGAGGAGTCGAAGGAAGAAGTGGTAGAGAAAGAGGAGTGCTTACACTTGGATGTAACGAAAGTGTCCCTCAAATTAGTGGTGAGATTTACTCCAAATCACAACATGGAGGTGAGGGGACAAATCGGGAAGCAACCGGTAGTGGTGTTGGCGGATAGTGGGGCCACTCACAACTTAATCTCAAATCAAGTCGTGGACCAGTTAGGTTTGAAGTTGGTAGATACGTGAAGTTTTGGGGGCATCATTGGGACGGAATGTGGAGAAAAGTAGGGATATTTACAGGGGATTGGTGTTGACACTATACAGGTGGTGGAGAACTTCCTAGGCTTGGAAAGTACCGATGTGATTCTAAGTATGAAGTAGCTTGTGACGATCGAACAGACGAGGGTGGATTGGAAATCCTCGACTTTTGAGATTAGGGTGGATAGGAGGCAAGTGGTGCTTCGAGGTGACCTTAACTTGTGTACAACCTTGGTGTGAGCGGATTTATTGAAGATTGTGGCTATGTTGATGGGGTCATAGCCTAAAACCTGGAAGAGGTTGAGAAAATTTATGAGACTTGCAGGATACTACCGAAAGTTCGTGATGGGTGGTAATTTTATTGTGGTCGTGGATGAGGAAATTGAAGAATGATAACTTTCAATAGAAGAAAATGACAACCCAAACTTCAGCAAAGTTAAAGAAATTCATGATGAGTGTACCAGTGCTGATGGCGAGAACTGGACTCAAGTTAGTCATAAGCAGGAGCCACACTACTTGATCCAACAATAGTTTCACTTTTTTTCCCACATTGAGGGCAATGTATCTTTTTATGAGAGAAGTATTGTTATGTTGATTCGGGTAATTTTGTCTTTTGTGTGACAAAGGGTAATTTAGTCTTTCATCATTTATTATTGTTTAATATAAGTAGGGTTAATATATTTAGGGTTAGGGTGATGCCTAAGACCGTGGTTGTGAATCTTAGGGTTAGGATTTGGGAGAGATTTTTTACCTCTCAAGTTATAGAATTTGGGAGAGATCGCCTACTTCTAGAATTGTAAGTGCTTATCTTTTATGTATTTGAGTGTGTTATTTGATGTTTTTACAATAAAATATTCATTTGCTCTTAATTTCTATGAAAAAATCGGCTTAGATCATATCATGAATCTAATCAGCAAATTATAGTACGTTACTTTGGGGTACTGAATAAATTTACGCAAGATAAGCTATATAGATGAATGCAGCTTGGTCCCTGTCGCAGGCTGTAAACCATGCCTTAAAACCATAACTCCGACTCAACAGAGAGCATCGTCCAAAAAATCTGTGATAGAACTGAGTGTATACACAGCTAAAAAAGTCACTACGCCTAACAAGATGAGTCACCTTCAATCCCAATACATTCATAACAGCACAGCAGCCAATTCACTTAAGGGCAAACACAAAGCTGGGTTTTAACGGTGAGAACATTTATAACAAGCAAGGCCGCCCCTCAAAATATTTCAGATGTTTCCAACCGGGACATCGGTCTAACGAGCGTCCAAATTGCCAACAGCTGCAGTTAAGCGGAAGGTTAATCTGAATCTGAAAATTTGGATGGATTTTCCTGTAATTTCAGAAGAATTTAAGAATGTTCCAGGTGATGATGGTGAATTTATCACTTGTGTTAAAGAAGACAATTCTAACTCCTAGACAACCACTATCGTCCCAATGCCATGCAATTTTCGAACCAGATGCATAACTGGGGGGAGGGTTTGCGAGCTCACCATTGATAGTAGTTGTACCAAAAATGTTATTCTCATAAGGTAGTAAAGGTCCTACAACTAAATAATATAAGTACCCTAGAACTTATAAAATCAGTTGGATCTAGAAAGGAATTGACATATTGGTCACTAAATTGTGCAAAGTTTCATTCTCTATAGGTTTTTCAATTTATTTTTTTTTATGTTGCATGTGATTACGGTTGTCAAATAAGCTCGTTACACGCAAACAACACATATTCAATTCGCTAGGTAGCACGTGTTGAGCTCGTTAAGTGGTTCGTGTTCGATTTGTTCGTTAAGCGAACGAGCAGAATACGATCAACATTTTTTAGCTCAATTTATAAACGAGTCAAACACGAACAAACTTTTTTTAATCTTGGTCGATTCATTTTAGCTCGAATTAATAATAATAAACAAATAATATATAAAAATTAAAATAAAGATATCAAGATTTTATTTATAAAAATGTAAAAAAGAAAATTTAGAGGTTAGAGATGTAAATAGATAAGAATTGGGTGATATGTGTGTAAATGTCCCTAATAAATTCTTCAAATAATTCTTCATTAAAAACTTAAAAAATTATATATGCATGTATAAATATATATAAACACTATCATTAATGGGTCTCAAGCTCCAGATGAGAAAAGTATAGAATTGTGATAAGAAATCAACAACCAGCGTAAATTTTTTGTCGAAAAATCATGCATAAATCCTTCTAATTATTGTGTAAATGCTAGTGTCCTCTAGAAGTGACGCACTATATGACTTGAATACAGTGAAAAGTGAGCAAACGTCACCACAGAGGCGGTCGAGTTTAGTGTCAAATAAGCAACAGTTCTCACATTATGGACGGATGCATGCAAAGAGGTTAGTCCATAAAACAAATATCATAATAGGATCTTAGAATGTAGATACTCTCACTCGTAAATTAATGAAATTAGTAGATGTTATTGTTCATATAAAAATAAATATCTTATGCATTTAAGAAACTAAATTGTTGGAGAAATGACTAAGAAGATAGATAGCTTAGGTTTTAAACTTCAATTTTCAAGTAAGAGCCGTAATAGGATGTAGGTGCAATTATAAATAAGACTTTGAATGATAATGTTGTAAAAATTAATAAATTGGAGATAAAATTATAGCCCTAAAGAATATTTTTGATACTAAGATTCTTAATGATATAAGTGTTTACAATCCTCAAGTAAGTTGAGATACATGTTCAAAAAAAAAAAATGGAATTACCTAGAAGAATTAATACGAATGATACATCTTGAATAAAGAATTTTTATTGAAGGTGATTAGATGAATATATTGGTAGCGGTAGAAGATTTTAGAAATATTCATGGTGGCTGCGGCTTTGGAGTGATTAATAAAACTGGTAGTCAGGTTGGATTTTGCTTTAGCTTATGATCTGTTATTATTAATACTTTATTAAAGAAAATAAATGAGCATATTATCACTTATAAAAATGAATCGAATAAAGCACAAATTGATTATTCTCTTTAGAGAAAATGAGAACCTCAAGATTATAAATATTATAAGATCATTTTAAGTGAAAATTTAAGTACTCAACATTAATTATTAGTTTTGAATTTTAACATGAAGGGTTAAAAGATAAAAAATACAATGAAATATTGACATAGAATTATATGAGGGCACTTAAAAAAATAAATAAAACTATTTATATGAGTAAATTTCAAAATCTTAAGTTTTGGAATGTTCATGAAGAAATTAATGTCACATGGCGTAAAGTAACAAACACTATTAAAATATTGCCAAAAGATGTACTTGGAGAATAACAAGAAAAATTTTTAACAAATATAAAAGGTAGTTGGTAGAATAACAATGTGCAAGAAAAGATAAAATATAAGAAGTTTTGCTATAAAAATTAGTTTAAATGTAAAAGTTTAGATAATTGAGAAAAATATAAGGTGACCCTTCAAGAGTCTAGTAGAATAATTTATGATTCTAAGAATTTTGTTTTTAATGATCTTTATAAAAAATTAGATACTAAAGTGGATAATATATATATAGTCAAACAAAGAGATGAGAAAAAGATTTAATTCAAGTAATGTACATCAAAAATAAAAATCAAAAATTATTTTTCTTAGATGAGGATATTCTACATAGATGAGTAAAATATTTTGATAAAATTTTCAAAAAAAATTTTGAAAATATGATCAATATTAGTGATCTTAACATCGTTAGTAATAATAAATTTTTATTTTTAGTTTTGTATTAGTAAAAAAGTTGAGGATTTTAAAAAAAAGAATGATTGAAAATCAGTATGACCCAATGATTTCCTAATGAAAGTGTGGAAATATTTAGAAGATTTGGGAATTTCTTGGTTACTAAAATTTTTGATATTATTTGTAAAACTAAAAAGATACCCGGGGAGTAGAGAAAGAATATTTTAGTCTCTATTTTTAAAAATAAAGGGGATGCACAAGAGTGTGTAAATTATAAAGGAACTAAGTTAATGTGTCGTGCATTAAAGTTATGGAAGAGAGTAGTAATTGAACATAGGTTAAGATGTGATACAAAAATATCTCAAAATTAATATGAATTATGTCGGGCAAGTCTAACATGAAAGTTATACAGTTAATAAGAGGTTTCATGGAGAAATATAGAGAGAGTAAGGAGGATCTACATATGATTTTTGTCGATTTAGAAAAAAACTTATGATAAGGTTCCAAGAGATAATTTTGGAGAGTTGTAGAAAAGAATAGTGTTGATATGACTTATATTCAAGTCATTAAAGACATGTATACTAGAGTACTTGTGTTCAAACAGGAGGATTGACCAAGAATTTTCCTATTTCAATTTGATTACATCAGGGATTGGCTTTAAGCTCATATCTTTTTTGCTTAGTTAAGGATACCCTTATTAGACATTTATAGGAGGATGTACCTTGGTGCAGTTTTTCGCTGATGATATCGTTCTTGTGGAAAAGGCCCAAGAAAAAGCTTGAGAAAAACTTGAATTATGGAGGTCAACATTAGAGTCTAAAGGCCTTCGCTTCAGTAGATCTAAAAGTGAATATACGGAATGTAATTTTAGTATTAGTAGATCTAGTAGCAGGGTTGTAAAAATGGGTGATCAAATCATTAAAAGGAGTGGACATTTTAGACATCTCGGGTCTATTATTCAAAGCGATAGTGATATAGATAGAGATGTTATAGTAGAATACAGATTGGATGCTTGAAGTGGAGGAATGCATCGGGTCGATAGTGTGATAGAAAAGTAATACTTAGACTTAATTGAAAATTTTGTAGGATGGTGGTGAGACCTGCAATGCTTTATGTTGCAGAGTGTTGCCCTATAAAAGAGAAGCATAAAACTAAGTTAAGTGTTGCTTAAATGAGAATGCCTAGTTGGATAAGTGGTTTTACAGACAAAATGCAAAACAAATATATGGGTAAAAGGTTTAGTGTTGCTCCAATGGCAAACAAAATTAGAGAGTCGTCTTAGATAGTTTGGTCACATTAAACGTCAACCAACTGTGATCCTGTTAGGAAAATAAATGTCTTAGATACGACTTATGTTAAAAAAGGTAGAGGTTGACCTAAATAGACTTGGGCATACTGTATAAAAAATGAACTTAATTTATTAGAACTAAATAAAAATATAACAATCAATAGGACATGATGGAGAAAAAAGATTCATGTAGCTGACCCCACTGAGTGGAATAAATATTGGCAAGTTTCAATGTTTTAAACATTTATTCAATCAATGGAATTTGGTGATATGTATGTAAATGTCTCTAAAATTTTGGCCAGTCTGACGCTTGGTCCACTTCTAAACCGTCTTCTCTTCATTTATATTAGTCCCACATCGAGATATTGAAAGGAATTCCATTACTATTCCAGTACATATGTACAAACAAAAGAGAGAAAATTTTAAGTTTTCAACTTCAAGCAATCATGTATTTATGATTTTTGTAAAGTAGAGATGTATTTTATTTGAAATAAAAAGTTATTTTTTGAAATTTTAATTTGAGCCGAAATATGAGGTGAAATTTGATCTGAATGCAAACAGATTATTCAAGAGCCACTTCGAACACGAGCGAACAAGAATAAAAAAGAAAAAAAGAAAAAAAAATTGAACAAGCTGAACGCAAATAAGTCTTAGGCTCGCTTAACCTTGGCTCGTTTACACCCTATGTGTGATGTTATGAAAATGGATGTGTCACTTGATATTTGGAAAGACCATGGCAATTCAATATGGGAGCTTGGTATGATGGTCGCTTCTTGCTCTTGAATGGAAAGGGAAGAAAAAAAGATTGCTGCCTTCCCTCCCAAGTAAGCAGCCATGTGAAGAAAATTTTGCTTATATAATTATCCACTGGAAACATTAAAGTTAGATTTAGGTCTCCTTGTTTTAGAACTGAACCCATACTTCACTACCGTTCCGGTAACAATTCAACAATTATTGCAGCAGTTCAGTGATACCGCCCCACCAGAATTACCACTTGGACTAACTCCTACGCGTGCAGTGCAACATCAAATTGACTTTATACCTGGTTCCAACTTACCCAACTACCCAGATTACTGATTAAACCATAGGGAAGTCTTAGAAGAAATTGTAGATGACCTGATGCAAAAAGAGTTACTCTGGCACAGTCTCAGTCCCTGTGCAGTTCCTGTCGTAATAGTTCCCAAAAAAATGGCACTTCACGTATGTGCAATGACATTCAGGCAATTAACAAAAATACTATAAAGTTTAGTTTTCCTATCGCTTTACTGAATGTTTTGTTGGACAAATTATTAGAAGCTTCAATCTTCCCCAAACTTGATCTTTGTAATAGCTATCATCAAATTGACATCAAGCTGGGAGATGAGTGAAAAATAGCCTTCAATACTCAAGAAAGACTATATGAATGACAGGTTATGTCATTTACACTTTGCAATGCACCAAGTACTTTTATGCAACTAATGAATGAGGTATTCAAACCCTTCTTTGATAAATTGTGTCATTCATTTTGATGAAATTTTAGTATATAGTGCCACTGTAGATGATCACCTTCATCAACTCAGCAAGATAGTTACTGCACTACAAGAGAATCAGCTGTATATCAACCTTCTCAAATGTGACTTCTCTCTATTTGAAGTTCATTTCATGGGCTTTATTAAAAAAAAAAAAATCAGATTAGGCCAACCCGATCATTAATTTCAGAGGCCCATAGCTTCCATGGTCTGAATAACTACTATCGTTGCCTTATCTGGAACTTTAATTCCATAGTTGCATCAATTACAGCTGGTTTGAAATCAAAAAATTTTCTACGAACACCAGCAAAATCATTTAAAAGATTGTCTCAGTTCTGCCCCGATTTTGGCCATTCCAAAATTAAAAAATCATTTCAATTAGAACTGCTGCATCCGCAATTGGCATAGGAGTTTTACTAACTCGGGAGGGTCGACCTGTCAAATTCTCTAATGAAAAGTTTAATCCCGCGAGAAAAAAATGATCTAGAAATGACTAGGAAATGTATGAAGTTATTAGAGCCTTAACACATTGGGAACTATGAAGTTATTAGAGCCTTAACACATTGGGAACACTACCAACTACGTCCAGAATTCCTACTCTTTCGCAATCATCAACCTTTGCAATGCCTTTAGTCATAGCAAAGCCTCAGACCTCAGTCAGACAGATTCATATCAAAATGGGTAAAATTTCTACAAAGATTTACGTTTGTAGTGCAGCATCAAGCAGCAGGTGGCCAATGCTTTGATTAGACGTGAAAGCGTGCTACTTTCGGTGCAAACTAGTATAAATGGTTTGGCAAGCTTGAACTCTATGCCAGTGATCCTAATTTCGGTAACTTCTAGACCAATTGTACTAATCATTTAACATCTGGAGAGTATCCAATTCAGCAAGGATATTTGTTTAAAAGTAATAAGTTATGCATATCGGATACTACACTTCATCTTCAATTTATAAAAGAGTGCCATAAAGGCGGTTCGACTGCTCACACTGAAAGGGAACAAACCGCAACAACTGCCAGATAGATTTTATTGGCCAAAATTACGAAGAGATGTATGTCAGATTTGTGGGAAAAATGCTAAATTTGCCAATAATTTAGAGGCATAGACAGATCACCGGACAATATAAACATGTACCTATTCCTGACACTATTTGGGAAGACTAGCATTTTTATATCGGAACTTCCACGTACGAAACGAGGGGATGATTCAATTATGATTGTAGCAGATCGATTTAGTAAATGGCTCATTTTGTAACTTGCAAAAGGATCTTCGATGCAATTAATACCACAAAGCTTTCTTTAAGGAAATAGTGAGATTGGATGGATTTCCCATCACAATAACTTCTGATAGGGATGTTTATGAGTATGAAATGTGCATAATATTTTGATGTTATTTTGTTTGTTTCAGTTATTANTTTGTTTCAGTTATTATGTATTTTCATGATATTTATGATTGTATATATAGTTTACAAGTGATTAGGCAACTTAAGGAGCAAACGAAATCAAACAGACTCAAAATACGTTGAATAGGGCAGAACTGGTGCCTACGCGCCAGTCTTGAGTGCACAATCACCCGAAACCAATGGACTAGGCATCTGGGCGCCAGACCTGGGCACGAAGCCATGGCACGGGCTCCTAGGTGCTAGTTATGGGCGTCGAGAAGCATAAAAACATGCACCTGGGATCTAGATCTAGGCGCCCAGGTGCTTGTATGCATGGGATTAGCGTTGTTCCGAACCAAAAAGGATAAATTGAAACATTGTAGAAGTTCGAGCTCGCAATCGCTCTCGTCGGTGCGTGTGTTTCTAGTAGTCCAAATTCTATAAAAGCGAGATGATGGTTTTGTGAGAGTTTGTGAGAGAAGTTGCGACGTAAATGTCTCTTGTAATTTGCATTATATGTGGTTTTACTCTTGCGAATAAGAAAGGAAGATCAATTGAAACATAAAGAGTGTACTCTATCGGTTCTATAACTCTTGTATTTATTTCATTTTGATGAATGAAATATTTATTTTATTGTTTTAAGGCATGAGTAGCAACCAGATTTCATTTTATCCTTTGAATTGGTTATCTAGGAATCTTGTGTTTAGCTTAGATGTTGTGATTAAAATGAAAATACGTAGCGGTGATGTTTTAACCTCACGCTCTTCATTGACTATTGTGGGGTGATGTTGTGATTAAACTGCAACAGAATCCCTCAAAATCACTTGATTTAGGAAACTAAACAGTTTGAATTTCAAACTTTTTTAGACGCCCAAGAAGAGATAAAGAGGAAATCAATTCCTACTTGTCACCAATAATTTTATCACATTGTTAAAACTTAGATTTCTAAGATTCAATTCGGTAGAATAATATTCAATTGGTAGAAAACTTTCCACTTCTCACATAAGTTTTTGGTTTTTTCAAACATTAGGAATAGGAACTTTAAAATACTAAAAAATTTGAACACTTTAGGCTAGATTTAAAACCAGTGCTTCAAAACTTTTTCTATTTTAGAAAGTTAACTTGTTCTTTGTGAGATCGATACACGGACTCATAATTTGTATATTACTTAATTAACAAGTATAGTTGTGTGATTGTCATAAATTCACAACATTTAATCAATTTTTTGGAATTATTGGTGGGAAACGACTTTAATTTTTATTTTTAAAAAAAATTTAGTTGAACTTTTAGAGTTTAGATTTGAAACTTGTTGTGTCGTATTTTTATCATATTTATTTGCTATTTTTGGTGCTAGAAAATCAAAAAAAAATTGTATTTCTTGCTTCTTGTTTTTGCTATTTTACTTAATGTTCATGTTTGATTGCATTTCTGTGATTGTGAATTTATGTGTTATGTTGCCTTTGTGGTTTCAGCACGAACAACTGCTTAGGTTTATATTTTGAGTATTTTGATTGTTGTGATTTATTATTCTGTTAGTTTCAGGTCTCTAATTAGTTCTAGGTGTATATGCGTGGGACTAGAACTTTGAAACTAGTGCTTTACAACCCTAAACTTGAAAAAACTGTTTAAAAAAAATATAAAACTTTAAAAACTAGAAAAAAAATCTAGTAACAATAGCAAACTTATCTCAAAAAGAGAATATCATACATAGGTCGAATTTCATGATTGGACCACTTAGGGACTATGAAAATCATTCGATAGAAAATTCTCATGTAAGTATCAATAATCCTGCCATAAAACCCAACTCTTTGGACTCAAATCAATTATCATCCAAATGATTCAAAACAATCAGTTTAAATGATCACCCAAAGAAAACTCTAACCTTCACTTAGCAAGTTTCTTAGAATTGTGCACTTTCAGTTATAACGGAGTTTGCAATGATATTATTAGACTAAGAATGTTTTCTTTATCACTACGGATAAAATCAAAAAGTGGCTACACTTCTTTGCACCAGAATCAATTACCACCTGAAATGACTTAGTCCAAAATTTCCGATCAAATATTTCTGTCCATCCAAAATTATTAAACTTAGGAAAGACATCACATCCTTTATCCAATTAGATGGAGCGTCGATTTATGAAAATTGGGAGAAATTAAAAGAACTGCTTATAAAGTGCCTGCACTTCTGACTGGCTATAAATCAAACATTTTATAATAAGCTAGTGAGATATTTTGATAATAGGTGTTGCAAGTGGGGTCTGTTATTGCCAAACTATCTGGGGAGTTATATTCATTGGTCGAGGAAATAGTGACGAATAATTTTCAATGGCCCTCGGACAATGTCAACCCTTTAAAGGTAGCTAGTGTGCATGACAATAGTGCTTGGAAATCTTAGCTTCATAAGTAGCTGTCAAATCTAGAAATTTGGATAAGACTGAATTCAGTGCAAGGATCCCGACATAATGATGAGATTACTTGTGGACAAATAGGAGATCCTAGCATTACTTCTTTAGAAACTTTAAATTTCATACGAAATATGATCAACAAACCATATTCCGACATTTATAATCTAGGCTGGAAGAATCATTCAAATTTCAACGGGAAAAACAATCAAGATGTAGGAAATTAATTGTGAGATACCAATCAACCTAACGCCTTAGAAAGCTAAAGCAATCATGGAAATAGCTTCAACCCAACACCAACTTAACCACCTGGATTCACTTCTAATCCCCAATTTAGGGGAAAAAATTATCTTTGGAAGAATTGGCAAAAAATATGATGAATCAAATACAAAGTCATGCTTCAGTCAAAAGAAAAATAAAAACACAATTAGGGCAAATAACTAACTTTTGAGTCAGATACCCCAAGGGATGTTACCAAGCAACACAGGTGAATCCATAAGACCAAAATATAGAGCCATGTAAAACCATTAGACTTAGAAGTGGGAAGGAGTTGGAAGACATCACTAAGAACGAGAATAATTCTGAAGAGAAAGATCTTGAGCCAAAAAGACTAAAGATAATCTAGCTACAGACTTAGGAAAACCTGACTCATCTCCTAGGAAGGAACAATAGAGACCACCACCACATTTTTCTCAAATATTACAAAAATATAAGTTAGACCAACAGTTTTCAAGATTTGTAGAGGTGTTCAAAAAGATTACAATTAACATCTCATTTGTTGAAGCTTTTAGAATAAATGATTAGCTATGTTAAATTCATGAAAGGCATTTTAAGCAAGAAACATAAGCTAGGAGAATTTGAAACTGTAGCCATAGCCGAAGAATGTCGTAAAATCCCTTAAAAAAAATTTCTCTGAAACTTAAGGACCTATGGAGCTTTACCATTCCCTGTGCCATAGTGGATAAATTTTCTTAAAGAGTTTTACGTGACTTAGGAGTCAGTGTCAATCTTATATTCGGCCTATTATTGCAACTCTTCAGCTCGCAAATCGATCTTTGACTTACATTTAAGGGTGAGATAGAGGATATTTTAGTGAAAATTGTAAGTTTATTATCCCTACATATTTAATTGTTTTGGACATGGACGAAGATGTTGGAATAATAAATATTGACTCTTTAAAAGGGGCGTTAACTATAAAAGCTTTGAATCAAGAAATAAACTTTAAGATTTATAATTTGATTCAACCCCCAACATATCATCTGGACGAGTGTTGCAGAATTGAGATTATGAAGTTACATGAAATTTTGAATAAGAAAGTAAAGAAGAATACATGTATTGAAAAAAAATTTAAATTGAGACTAAAATTTAAGGGTTTAGAGAAGTCTCCAAAATAAAAAGAATATTGGGAGATTGATCAGGAACCACTAAAAAGGCAATTTGATTCTAGAGAAAAAATTTAAAAATGATTTAACTGTATCAAGTTGAAGTCATAAAACCAAGTGTTATTTGAGCGGCAGCCCAAGTATTATATTGTTTTATTTGGTTGAATTGGTTTTAGGATTGATTTAGTTTGTTGAATTTGAGTGTGTTTGTTATTTAGGAGATTGATCAGGGATTACTGAAAAGACAATTTGGCTCTGGAGAAAAATCATATGAATGATTTGACTGTCTCAGGTTGAGGACATAGAACCAAACGTTACTTAAGAGGCACTCCAAGTGTTATCTTATTTGAATTCGCTTTAGGATTGATTTGGTTTGATGAGTTTGAGTGTGTTTGCTTTTTATTGTTTTGATCTGATGGTGTGATTGCATGTTTGTTTTGTTTTATGATGTATGTGTTATGTATGATATGATCAGGCTGATAACGTTAAACTAAAAGTTTATTAGAAGACAACCTAATGTATCTTCTATTGTTTCATAGAATGAATCTTGTGTTAGTTGACTTATATCCCGAGCGTCACTTATCTCTCACTCATGTTTTGGAGCACAATGATGAAGACTGACTTGTTTATGATTCATGACCATGATACTTTTTTCTGCATATCTATGTTGTGAATGTTTATCTATATATTCAAGTGACTTCATGTTTTATTTTTTGTAATTATGTGACTTTAGTGGTTTATGTGATAGAGTGAGTCAAATGTGGTGTTTACCACAGTTGTGTTGTATTTTTCTTTTATTGTATATTCATGTTCTACCTATTAAGTTCATTTCTCTATTTTATTGTTATTTGAATGTGTAGTGTAGAATAAATTTGGAGACACTTGTGTAGAAACTTAGCCTTGAAGTGAATGCCTGAAATTTAGAAATTCAGAAAAAAAAAATGAAAATTTAATAAAGGACCCAGAGTAAGTTGATAAGAGAAGAAAGTCTTTGAAAATTTTTAAATTTTATTAATCGCTAATCCATAGAAAAATTCCTAGCATTTGAACTAAGATTGACTAATTATAAAATTAACTCCTTAAATATTTAAAATTTAATAATTAATAATTCAAATAACTTAATTCAGTTAGAATATTTTGAATATCAATATTTAGAATAAAAGAAAGAGAAAATTGACAATTTAACTTAAGAAAGAGGTGGTATTCAAAATTATTAAAGAACAGCTTAGCGAAAATATAATAATCTTCTATGAAAATAAGAAAAAGGAAAAAAATAAGAAAATCAAATGCAAATTGAGAAAGCTCTCGTGAAAGAAAAAAGATATTTTAGGAGTTTTGGAGAAGAAGCTTGAGGTTAAACAAGTGTCTAAAAATTGGTACCAATCTTATTCTAAAAGTTAGAGAACCAAGAATCTCCCCATTTTTAAATTCAAAATACTGATTTTCAAAAAGACAGTAACTTTTCTAACATTATTTGATTGATTGGTTTAATTAAAAGATATATTTGAGAGAGAAATTTATTTAAGTCAATCTTATTTAAGTGATTTTGGAGTGAATTAATATAAGTTATATTTGAACGATAGGGATTTCTATAAAAATTCAATCTTAGGAAGAGATTTATGTAACATGAATGATTTATTTACTTCATTACTAAAAGATCCAGGTATCCTAAACTTGAATTATCATTAATTTCCATAAATTCTAACTTTTGATATTGAATTATTTGAGGGCAAATAATATAAAAGTTTGAGGGTATTTGATGTGTATCAAATATGCATGATATTTTTATGTTATTTTATATTATTTATCATTTTTATGATTTTTCATGATATTTATGGTTGTATATGTAGTGTATAGGTGATTAGGCAACTTGAGAAGTAAAGGAAATCAAATAGATTCACAACGGGTTGAACCGGCGCCTAAGCCACAGTCTTTGATGCCCGGGAGCCCGAAACCTATGAACCAGGTGTCTAGGCAGCAGTCCATGTCACTTAGGCATTCGAAACCAAAGCTAAACGCACCTAGATGCTTGGAAGAATATAAATAAGCGCCAAATTCGGACGCCCATGCACCCGTATGCATGGTATTATAGCTAGATGCCCCAATTCACATCATTTCAAGTCGGGAAGGATAAATTGGAACAACGCGAAGAAGTTTAGCTCTTCAGTGTGTTTCCAGTACGTTTCCAGTAATCCAACTTTTGTAAGACCGAAAGGAGGTTCGTGAGGGCAATGTTCTCTTGTAATTTGTATTGTACTTGGATCTACTCTTGTGGAGAAGAAAGAAAGATCAATGGAACCATAATGCCTGCCCTTTATCAATTTTATAGATCTTGTATTTACTTTGCTTCAATGAATGAAATATTTATTTTACTGTTACAAGGCATGAGTGGCGAGTAGATTTCATTTTCTCCTTTGAACTGGTAATCAACGAATCTTATTTTTAACTTTGATATTATGATTAAACTAAAATTCTATAGTGTGATGTTTTAACATTTTACTTTTCATTGACTCAGTCTAGCCAGATGATGTGTTAATATGTGTTATAATCTAGTTGTGTGGGAGAACGTTAGTAGAACAAATAGGTTAATTCATACTGACTTGAGAGAATAGGGACATTACTTCTAAGTTAGTACAATCGTGACGGGAAACATAGAATCCTGAGAAAATCAGTTTAGGGAACTAAGCCTGTTTAAATTCCAAACCATCTCAGAACGCCCGGGTGATGATAACGAGGAAATCAGTTCATGAGTGTCACTCATAATTTTATTAAATGATTAATCCTAGATTTCTAAGATCTAATTCAAGAGAGAAACATTCAATTGATAGGAAACATCACAGTTTTCACTTAGGTTTTAGTTTTTGCAAAAATTAGTAATAGAAACTTTAACTAAAAAAATTGAACACTTCAGGCTATTGTTGACCTCATTTTTGTGAGGTTTTTTCTTCTCCTCCTTAGAGCCTGGATTCTAGCTCTAGAAATTCCTACGGACCATCTTAGAAAACTAGAATTGAGACTCACCCTTCTAGAAATTCCAGCCAATTCCTATTTTCTTTTGATGTCTAGCATCTTTGGCACAAGACCATCGTCTTATGAACGAGTGGTTATGAGCTATTTTGCGAAGATTCAAGGAAAATGTTCCAAATAGGACTTCAAGCCTTAGGAAAACATTCGTCACGACTTTTTCGTCACGTACACACACAAAATGCACAAAATTCACGGACTTGCGCGAAATCGGACTTCAATTAAGCCCAAAGGACGGGTGAAAATGCGAACTTTTCCGGATGACCTCCGACGACAAATTGGACTGCGCCAACGCGTCCGAGATACCCATTTTGGTAGGAAAGGACACCCATATTGCTATACTTTCGACACAAGAAAATTGGCGCGCAAATCGATGAATTCGTCAAAACGACTTCCGACGGCGAAACGAACCTCACCGACGCGTCCGGAACATTAAAATTACCTTAAAAGGACATTAATTTTGTTATGTTTCGATGCATGAGTAAAAAAACGAATTAAAATTTTATTTTTTTTAAAAAAAATCTTAAATGTTTTTCTTAAATAATATTTAACCTAGTTTTATTTATGTTTTCCCTAAATTGCTTAAACCCGATTAAGGAGCATCCCGTACGCGACTTTTTTTTTTTCTTCCTTCGCTCGTGCCTAGCTCGGTCCCGTGCCCTAGCCCACTCTCGCAGCCATTCGGCGTCCCGCGACTGCTCCTCACCCGAGACCGAGGCGATCGTCCGCCTCCTCTCCCGAAATCGTCTTCCTCGCCTCCTCACACGCGGCACTCCGCCGCTGGTTGCGCACGTGGCTCGTCTCTTCGAGTTCCCCTCGACCGAATGTTCCCCCAACCACGAGTTTCCACCTGGCCGACTCTTCCTCTGCCCCAGGTCGCATTTCTTCTTGCTTTTTTTTTTCTCCTCTCCTCTCACGTGATTCGCTGGAATGGGTGGCTGGTAGGTGGCTTCTCCTCCCCCTTTTCTTTGCTTTAAAATACCACTTTGAAAATTTTTAGGGCTGGCCGAAATTTTGGAGATAAGAAAGTGCTGTCAAAATTTCCTCAAGATCCATTCTTACTTGTTTCTTTTGATCCTGTGTGGCTTAGGGTTTTGTTTAAAAAAAATTTTGAAATAAGTTTTTTGAGAGATTTTAGGGAGATTTGAGTGTTTTTCTACCTCTATTACCCATTCGATTAGGGTAATCTCTTCGCTGTGTTCTCTATTGGAAAGGAAGTTTTACTCCTCTTTTGCTCTAAGTTACAAAAAGGAGAAGAGGTATTCTTCTATCCTATCCTATTTTATATTATTTCATATATCATGAATGTTAG
>NEWO01000002.1:5259156-5277464 GCA_003013225.1 Phalaenopsis aphrodite | reverse complement strand
TATATATATATATATATATATATATATATATATATCTAGTAGTCTACTCGAATATAGTATTAGAGTAAATGGAGTGCTGCAACAGCTGATTAGAATTAGTGGGTATATGCATATCCCTGCTTTAGTAGAAGAGACGATTGATTATTTGATACTCTGTGTGTTCTACTTTTTCTGCGTTAAGAAAATTTCCCTTTTTTCAGGTTTTCTTGTGTCTCTGTTCATGAATTGTAGCTACAGCTTTCGTCATAAAGTTTATATAACTTTATTAGTTAGAACAAAATTGTAACCCTAACGTGTCATTGGTTTGCATTAGCATACAAATATTTGTTTTGCAAAGGAAATTGATAATGATCAAGCCTCATAATTAGCACCTTCTTCTCATATTTATGAAGATGATTTACAAAAATAATGACTGGCCTCAGTCTATTTTCTATCGAACAACCTCCGCAATACAGCACAAAAAATGTATTCCACCTCTCAAACATATGTTTCAAACACAGCTATAGCTTTAAGTACCTCACTCACAAAAGTCTAGTAAAACTCGTCATCCATATAAAAAACATCACAGCGATCAAATGGCAGCTAAATTCCATGTTTCATCGAAACAGCAATATATAATAACACACAAAACGTTCAGACAGATATCTATCAAAGGCAAACTCCACACCTATGGCTTGTTTAGATAACAAGTTTTCAAAGGAAAACGTATACAGGTTGAAAGTGATATCTGTGGCTGCAGAATTATTAACAATAACAACAAATAACATGAAATTTCCATTTCATTTTCTTTATTTTCATTCAATAAAAACACAGCTTCCAAAATAGTGGGATGTCTCATTTCATTTTTGTGCAGCTACACACCATAACATGGAAGAGATAATTTAATGTTTAATATTGATTAATATGTACGTAAATTCCTCCTTCAAGTTAGCTGATAAAGGTTTGATAAGAAATTGCAATAAGAAATAAGGATTGCGCCATATAGTGCTCGTAAAGAACTCCGTCATTTTTACAGATGGGGGAGAAAGGCAGAAATCAAAATAAAGGGGGCTCGTTTTTGATGACTTGAAAATGATGTAAAACGAAACATCTCAAGAATGTGAATAAATAAGATGTCAGGATAGGTTGGTTCGTGTCATATGGAAAACAAAGCTAAGAACTGGCCCTTTATTCAATTCTATGAATTTCAAAACAAAGAAGTTTCCGAAAACTTAAGAGAACCCTCCCAAATTGGTTTGTCTGATACTTCAAATAACTCTATTTGGCCTTAGGTTAAAATATGTAAAGTCAAATGACAATCATTCAAACGTACTTTACACTGCTGTTATGGGTTAACAAAACTCATTTTCATGCCTCGTTCTTACATTCAAATGATTTGAAAATTCAAATTGAAGTACAAATAAATACTAAGAAATAATTGTGTTATTGGTTTACCTAATTTTATAATTCCCTGTTCATTGTTAATAAAACTAAATTATGCATAAAAATGAAAAACTGCTCTTAAATAAACACTACAATGTGTATTAATTATTGAAAATCGCAAACCCTATTTTATTTTGCAGTAAATTTAATTTTTCTAGATTCATCATTAATCCATAATCAAACTAATATGAATAATCAATTACGAAGAATTATATTATGAACTATTCTTTGAAAGCTTTAAACAGTTTTATCAGATAAGATTAGTGCATGTACATCCATTCCACCCAAATCCAATATATTTAGATATCTAACACAAAGTTTACTTTTTATATTTATTCCACGCAAATCTTCATATCATATTAAAATACAACCACTTTAATTTCTGTGAAATACACATTTTCATGCATATATAAAAATTGAAGTTTAGGTGTTAGATATGTATATAAATAGGAATTGAGTGGGGTATGTATGTAAATCATCCTTTGGATTATTGATATGGCAAGCTGCTTGTGTACCTTAAGATGAGCCTTTCCCAATTTCTGTACCCGGCAAATAACAGATTCTTCTCAGTGGCATTCCGCTGAGCTTCATCGCGTCCCGTCAGTAGTACCAAAGTAAATCCAAGCCATTGGAGCTCTTTGTACAGTTTCAAGCTTGCTGGTAAAAACGGCGCCTTTGCTGAATCCACCCACTCATCAAATGAAGTCTCATTGAAAATTTCTGATCTATGCAAGACCAGAAATAATATAAAGCAATAAATAAACTCCCAGAAAAAAAAAAAAAACCAAATTGGAGACATTATATTAAAAGGGAGTAAGAAGTCAGATGGATTTTGAATTGGAACAATCAAACACTCAAGCTAGCAAGTTGACTAATGAGCCAACCGAAATTAGACTTAAATGAGAATTAAAATGGACCTGAATCAAATCTAAATAACTCAATTAGGATAAAAATTTAAGGGCGCTTTAGATCACTTTTGTTTATTGTTCTCCATCTTTTATTCTTATTTTGTCTTATTTATGTTTTAATTTGAAACAAACATATTTCATACGTTAAATTAAACTTAAATTGTTTTTGAAAACACTAAAAATTATTTAGTGTTTTTATAAAATATTAATTTATTTTTAAATAGAAAAACAAAAAAAATAGAGAATACGCTAAACAAATATATTTTAAAAAATAAAAGTAAAAGCAAAAACAAAATTGATCCCATATAAGGCCTAAGATTTCCGATTTTGGTTTGATTTTAAACAGGTTTTGTTTTAGTGATTCGGAGAGTTTTGGTGTAATTTTGGATGAACTTGGAGAGTTTCACATGAAATCTATAGGTTTTCTTTTAAACTTCAATAAAACACTAAAATAGATGTCAAAGTTATATTAAAAATTATATAATTGATGTCCCACAAAATTTTATAGGGGTTATACTTTGAGCTCCAATTAGATAATAATTCCTTATCTAATACCATACATGTACTTTTTAGACTATTTTACACTTCAAAAATTTTAACTTGGGTTAAAATTGACACTAAATATGAAACTTGAGAAAAAATATCACACTACTGAAAAATAAAATTTCTCGATGGAGTTGAAACTAAAAGCTAGCTGTAAAAACTTTGATTAAAAGAAAATTTATGATATGCAGGAAATGTAGATGCAGAGAACCAACCAATTGTGTACAGCTTGGCTGTCCACAATTAAAATGTGCCTGCATAAATATTGGACCTAATTATCTCAAAGACAAAAATCTAATCTAAATCAAAGCAACTTTTGATTTGGATTAAAATCAAATCAATTTAAACAAATTATGTCTGACACTATGAAGTCAAATGGATCTACCCTATGGCACAAGATCAAAGAGCAACAACAACAACAAGCGTGGGTTCGCCTACATAAATCTTTTCTCTCCTTTGTGTCCTATTGTGTCATATTTTCATTTAATTCTAATAAAATTAAGATCATTTTTTATACAAGATGCCCAAGTCCTTTTAGATCTACCTCTACCTTTCTCAACGTTAAGTCAAATCTAAAACATCTACTCTTCTAACCAGGTCATTTGATGGTTGACATTTAACGTGACCAAACTATCTAAGACAACTCTCTCTAAGCATGTCTGTTATTGGAGCTACTCCAACCCTTTTCATGGATATACTCTCATCTCAACAACACTTAACATAATTTTATGCTTCTCTTTTTTACAAGTCTGGCATTCTACACCATAAAGCATTGCAGGCCTCACCATATCTTATAATTTTTTTCTTTTAAGTCTGAGTGAATTTTCTATCACAAAATAGGCAAGATGAATTCCTTCAATTCAACCATCTAACTTGAATTCTACTAATAATATCCCTGACAATAGCAACATCACTTTGAACAATAAACCTGAGATATCTAAAATGTTCACTCATTTCAATGACTTCATCACCAATTGTTACAACTCTACTACTAGATCTACTGCTGCTAAAATTACATTTCATATATTCAATTTTACATCTACTCAAATGAAAGTCTTTAGATTCTGATATTGACCTCCATAAATTAAAGTTTCTTGAACTCTCTCTAGTTACATCAAGATAAAGGATTGCATTAGCAAAAAGTATATATTAAGGTATATCCTCCTGTAAATGTCCATTAAGAACATTCTTAACTAAAGCAAAAAAGATATGGCTTTAAAGCCAATCCCTGAGGTAATCTAGCTAAAATAGAAAAATAATTGGTCCATCTTGAGTATGCATATCTTTAATGGCTTAATATAAGCAATATCATCAAATTTCTTTTATAGAACTCTCTAAAATAGATCTCTTGGAGCCTTATTATAAGTTTTTATTTAAATCAATATAAATCATATGTAGATCCTCCTTACCCTCTCTGTGCTTCGCCACTAAACCTCTCAATAAATATATAACTTCCATAATACACTTGCACGACATGAATCGGGGGAATGAAAACAACTTTTAGTTGTTGTTTCGTTGGCTCCCTATTCTCACATTATTATTGCCTTCTTGAAAGCAAGATTGACACAATTGTAGTCACTGAGTTTTGCCTTCCCCCTTGTGATTGCAAAATGCAAGCCACATATTTAACTTGCTCTGCCAGAATCTCCATGTACTCAGAGTAAGCCTTATGGCTTATTCTCAATTGAGGTAACCTCCATATAAATATGACTTTAAAATAAAAAAACATATCAATTTTTACTTTAAAATCTCCATAGTGTCTCTAAGGGTCTGTTTGGGGCAGCTGTTGATTATTTATAATCTGCTGATAAACAGATTATTTTAATAATCTGATAATCTGCAGATTATCAGAATAAGTTGGCTTGTTGTTTGAGACAGCTTATTCAGAACAGTTTATTGGGAGTTGTTGCTGGATAAATGATCATTCTGCCCCTGCTTGTAAGATGAATTTATAAGATCAATTGAAAAATGAACATGAAGTCAAGTTTTGTAAACTATGCAGTAATAAATATCTTCAAGTAGCTGTTGATTGGCAACTGTCTTACACCATTAAAAAATCAATTAATTAGCTAATTTCAATGAAAAAGAAGTCTATTTTATGGACAATAGTTGAGATTCTTCATAAAACCAAGAAGTATCTTATATGAACAATATTTGGGATTCTTCATATCATATTCGACACTTTCTTCATAAAATCGTCGCCTCCACTATTACCAGAAACGAACAGTGCATAAAAAAACGAGGCAAATCACAAAACGGAAGTGAGGAAGAAAATCAGAGTCTAGAATAGCGAGGAACAGAAATTTGTACCGCTTAATTTCATTCTCGAAGCTCCTTACAGCAAGTTTTGGCCTCTTTGTGCGCCGCTCGACCTGCTACTCGCGCCCTTGCTCTGTAGCAAGGGTCGCAGCTCCTACTGCCTACTTGAAACGAACAGGGAGAGGGGAAGGGGCGTGGTGCTTTGAGTCTTCATTGGTGCCGCTCGCCCCTTGCTACAGTAAAAATTGCATATCCTCCGCTGTAGAGCAGCTGCAGCCGCATGAAGGAAAGCCTGGACAGGGAAGAAGAAGAGTGTGCGATCAAAGACCGAGAGGGAGGAGAGGAATTCGAGGGCTAGGGCGAGATTTGATTTACGTCATTCCTCAGCTGAACGAGATCCAGGGCTAGGGCAAGGGGGAGTGCAGAGGGCATGGGAGGAATTCTTCGCGCAAACGTGCGAATCAGATGCTGGACGCGGCATCCTCTCCGCTTCTCAACCTATTAAATAAAAGTGTCCAAGTGCGTCTGGGCGGTAGTGTTAAGCAGCGCCGAACATATTTACCAAACAGGGAGGCGTCCCAACAAGCGGTGTCATTGAGGATGCTGATCAAGAAATAGTTTTTGGCTTCAGATTCTAAATAAAAGTATTTGGTTCATCTGCAAAGGTATTGATCCTCATTGGAGATTTGAAACTTTGCTGGAGTAGTTGGATGGGGTCCTTGAGGCTACCATAAATCTTTATTCACCGCGGCAATTCCTCCACAAACTGGTATGCTTTCTAGGTCTCTTAGTACGGTTTCCAAGAAGGGCTGTTAGTGTGGTTTCCGGAGGAAGAACACCGCTGTTCCCAATAGTGCGCAACTCCCATCTGATCTCTGTGTTGAGATTTGGTGGTCAAGATCGCCAGTTTTCGTTCTAGATTTCATTGGGCGTCAAGGAAGGCATGCTAGCTACATTCATCATCACAAACCGCGTTGTCTTGGCCCTCCGTCGATGAGCAAGAGCAGCAAGAGGAACATGAAAATGGTGGAAAAGTAAAAAATGCTTTGCTATCCAAAATCCATGAGAAGAAAATACATCTATGATTCCCCTCCAACATGTGATCATGATACTATATGCAATCCCCACAAGGTACTGGAGAGACAATAACTATAAGCAAGATTAAGCTTAAACACAGTTAAGCTCTACATTAAGACAAACAAAACAGTAATAGCAGAAACAGAGCCAGGGAGCGAATCAAAGCACAAGAAACAAGCAGTTCGGTGAGCTGCGCAGACGCAGCGTCATATTATAGGCAAACCTATGTAAACACAATATCAGTTGGTTCACAGCCCTACATACCCAAATCCGACGTCTCTATAGTAAGGCAGATTAGAAAGAAGAGTCTCGTCAATATCAAAGATCCACGCATCCTTCCCGTCTCCGGCGATATCGATATCCCTTGCAAAATAACTTGCGTCAGCGGCAACCACGGCAGAATCGGAAACGTAGTGGCGGCCGTTCATGTAGGCTTCCACGTATCTGAGACATCGAGCCGGAATCGTCGCCCAATAGCCAGCATTGTTGGTCTCCACAGAGAGTCTCCAGCTGTCGCAGAAGAGGCCATTGTTGTTCGCTGCCGCGTTACCGTTTGAGGTCGCAACATCGCCTGGAAGGATACGGAGGATTTTCTGGGAGTAGGAGGCCTGGATTATAGCAGAGAGGAGACACAGGAGGAGGTGGAAATGAGACATTCCAACGGAAAACCCTAATGCGAGGTGAGCGAAAAGTCGAGCGATTGCAGCACGGGAAGTGAAGACGGCGTTGTCGGCTACTCCCCAAATCCGGGAACCCACTCCGTACGATTGATTGGGATTTGTTTTTGAAAAGCTGTAGCCCAAGATCGTATTTTTGGATCAAGGCTGGCTACTTGCCCTGACCGTTAGAAAAAAAATTTATATAATCTCATTTTTTATAAAAAAAAAATTTATAATATTATCGTAACATTTTGATCAGCATCTTCTTCAAATAATTATAGTTGTCCCAATTAGGGCTATCAAGACAGTTTGTTGTTCACGAACAGCTCATGTTCGACTTGTTACGAAGCTCGGGTTCGGCCGTTCATTAAGTTAACGAGCCGAACACGAACAAATATTTGTCCGTTCATGTTAGGCTCTTTTTGGCTCGAAATACTACTCTTTAACGAGCCCCATGCCCCCTTTCTGCATGAATTAGTCCCACATCGTGAATATTGAAATTAAAACTTAAACTATACTCTTTAAAATATAAGAAGAAAATATTTACTAGTCATGTAGCATGTGACTTTGCTAATTTATTTCAATTTTATTTTCTCTTAATTGAGCTTTAATTTTTTAAAAAAATTATAATCTAACTGTATTATTTGATTTATTATTTTGAGCCGTACATGAACCTCTACATTTTCGAGCTGAACATGAATTTAATTCGAACAAATAAGTTACTAAATTATTATTTTCGGTCGAACATGAACTTAATTCGAACAAATAAGTTTGAATCAAACCGAACATGAATAAATTTTTAACAATCTATTTCGAACTCGAAAAAAAATCGAACGACCTAAATATGACAAATTTTCGGCTCACTTGAGCTCGACTCGTTTACACCCATATGCAGAGTGAAATACCACATAAGAATAATAGAATCCCACAATATAGATTTACAACATATCCAAATTAAAGTTTATGAAATATTAAAAGTATGCTAAAGAAAAAATGGAAGACTTAACGCACATGAGAAAAATTTTGATTCATCAATCTTTTATTGTTCGTCAAATATGGTTTTCAATTTGAGATTCTACATTCAAGCTTTCATGCACAACACATGCACAACAACTATTAAGTTCTATTTTTCAATAATGTAAGATTAATTTTGCAAAATAGTAATAAAAAATAAGTATATTTATGAAAAATTAAATACAATATATGTAAATATTACTAAGGGATCTTTCAATGATTTATATGTCATTCGTATCTAATCTTCAGTGCATACTAAAGCATCTAATATCTTTTGGTGAAATTTAACTTCTATAATCATTAAGTACAAACCCTCATGACTTGCATGCAATCATTATTATAGGAACTGTAAATATATTTGGTCATCTTATAAAGAGTTCTGAATTTCGGGACAAACATATTCCATCACTGAGAAATATCGAGCTCCACATCAGGGCATTTAACGCAAACTTCTTCTAATTATATCTCAAGTCGGACTTTTGTGGAACTAGAAGTCCACTTGAATCTATGAACTCATATAATTCAACCAAATCATCAAATGAGTTAATATTGTATTTAAATTATTGTCACAATATGAGAGGATAATGCTTCTAAAAGTTCTTTTCCAACATGTCTATCAACGACATAATATAAATACATATAAAAAAAATTTATGTTTAACACTATCATTATTTTTATTCATATTGTTATCCCCATAAATTTGAGGAAAATAGTAGTTTATAGAAAATAATTTCAATAATGTAAGCAATTGAGAATAATAAAGAAGAACCTTGCCGATATTTATCAAATTTTACATTCATATTCTTTTATATATTAAAAAGATGAGGATTATCAAAAAATAATTCATTTAAAGTTTTTCAAATTACTAAATTTGGAAAATGTCTATTTGAATTGGGATAATTTAAAGTTGAAATGATATCAATGATTCGATAAAAAAATGTGCAGTAGTCAGCTAACATTATCAAAATGATCCCGATATATATCAGGTAACAAACCAAACATAATTATGATTCCGTTTAGGATATTCATGGAAGACAAATTTATAACTAAATACAAATGCAAGCATTTGTATGTAAGATTCCAACATGTTGGAAAATCGATGCATAATGTTTTTGATGTATATAAGTCGATATGTCTTATAAACTTGCCAAATTTATGCAATCTATTAGGGAATCATTTTAAAAAGATGATTAACTCTCTAGCACTTTTAGTTATCTTATTAGTTTCTTTCAAACCATCCATTAAGTTTAAAATATGAATGTCAAGCTCATATATGAAAATATAAACTTGAAATCTTGAATCATGTAAGCCATTATTTCAATCGGGAGTTTTTTTTCTGAAGTTACAACTCTGAATATGTAATTAACAATATGGGTTTGTACTTATAAGAATGTCAAATCCAAAATAACCCCATCTTACACTCACTAGGTTGGGGAACCCTAATTTACGTAGACGCAGTCTTGAAGATTTTCATTATCCAATAATTGGTTCATTTCAAGGTAATATTTCATCATCTCAAGGTAGTGTGTTATTCTTTAAATTACGTATCTGATCATTTAGATAAAAATCTTTTGAGTTTCGTGATAGACGTTGTCAAAATAAAAAACACACCATCACTGCATATCAATTGGAATAAAGCAAGTATATACTTTTGCTTTCTATCTACTCGAGATATGATTAGCAGTATGGGTATGCAATGAAAAGTAAAACTTTTATATGAAATGCTTCTTGATTCTCAATGGCAACTACATCATATGAATATAATTTCTTAATTAAAAGTCCGATGATTGGACCCATGTGTATCTGTTATCAAATATGTGTCGAAATCCTTTCACAATGTTCATCTATGTTTTAGAAGTATTTTATAGTTCTCAATGTTGGTCATCATATTTGTAAAGGTAAAATCTTCCATATTATAACTTATCTAAAATGTATGAGAGTATTTTTTTTAAAACTTAGAGATGATCCAAACATGTATAAAAAATATAAATATAAAAAATAACAATTCATTGAATAAAGTAGCAAGTAGGAATTCTTTTCTCACTGCACATCCTAGTTACGGGTAAATTTATATTAACATAAAAAAGATTTGATTATGTATTTATATACATCAAAATAATAGGTTATATACCTATATACACAAAAAAGCATCGGTTATATATTTATGTACATAAAAATTTGGGTAGTCTTTGAGGTAGAGCTTAGTCAAGGAGACAATCATCTTTTGTTACTACTACAATATCAAGCCAATCATTACTTATATATATATATATATATATATATATATATATATATATATATATATATATATATATATATATATATATATATATATATATATNATATATATATATATATATATATATATATATATATATATATATATATATATATATATATATATATATATATATATATATATATATATATTATGTGCGCACGTGCGAAAGACTTGGCTCATTGGTGCTCATTGGTGCGGTCTTTGGCATAAGTACCTCGGGTCGGGAGTTCGAATCACGTGGCTCGGGCTCTTCGAATCAGAATCAAACACACCGAGTTTTCAACCCATATGAGGAAATCGATATTTGGTGCCCACTATACCAAATATCGATTTCATATTTTAAATAAATAAATATATACATATATATATATATATATATAGAGAGAGAGAGAGAGAGAGAGAGAGATAGAGAGAGAGAGATGTAATTCATTGAACTCTAAGAACTTAAACTGAACATGACAAAAAAAATTTAGTGAAACTTCAAATTTTGATAATAAAAAGTGGGTTGAATTTAGTCATTCTTTGACATAAATAATGAAATCTCATAAAATGAAAATTTCATTATATTCACTCAAAATGAGGATGCATGTACATCATAAATGACCAAAATTGCTTCATTGAAAACCTTAAACATTTCTATGGTGTCTCTTTTCTCATATCGAAGTAATACACAAACAAACAAAACAAACTTAACACAAAAATCTATCATTTCTGAAAGTAAGGCATAAAACAATCTCCTTTGATGTACAAATATTTTGACGATAACTAGGAAATCAAGGGTGCTACTTATTGCAGAAATGGGAGTGCCTAAATTTTCCTTGAGCATGAACAACTCTGATATCATGAGAAAAGACAACAAAAAAAACTTGTGATGAAACACAAATACTTCAACAAAAAATATACAAATGAAGTTTTAAACATCATACAAATCTTATATGTATAGTAATTAGTCTTATGTAGTCTTTATGTCATATTCTTTGGTAAAATGGAAACTGTTAATAAAATCTTACACTTAAACAACATAAGAGACATTAGCTAATAGAACAATTATCACCTTTGTTGCATCATTTTTTTATGTCGCAAGTGTTGGATGTCCGCTCGAGCGCTACAGAGCCTTGTGTGATGCATGTGTTGATTCCCATGACGCAACACATCCATTAGAGACTTTTCAGTGGGTGTTGAGGGGCACGCAACCATGGTCATTCTGTTAGGCTTTGAGCGAAGACCAACAGAAATTTTTACACCCCGGATGACTTTGATTGGATCGATGAATAGTATTTGCTGTGTCACGCGCAAAACTTGCTCATATTGGCCCATCCACTAGCGAGCATGTTCGGATGACCCCGGACGACGAAACGGGCAGCGTAGTGTTTTTGGAATGTCAATTTTACAGCGCAGTATTTCTGGAATGTCGATTTTACCTATGAGGACATCTGCTTTGTTGCGACTTTGCGTGTGGGCTAAAAATACGTTTTGTAGGTGAACCTCCACTTTTCTTTTTTTTCTGAGGCGTCCTTGCCACTTTCGCAGGAGTAAGACCCACCTCTTGGAGTTCTAGCTGATAGTCATATAGTGGAGTGTCGTTCTTTTGACCTTAGTACTATCGAAATTTCCCATCGACGACGTAATTCACGAATTGTTTACCAGGGATTTCAGGACGTGTTGCGCGACTACCATCACGAACAGGCATACTTGGGTTCTTAGCACCAGTCATTTCGACACAATGAATATAAACAAATGAGAAGTGGGTGACATATTTGTAAATTTCTCTGAAACTCTCATATAAATGCAAAAATATGAGAAGTGGGCCTTTAATGGAGTCAACTATTTTTTCCCCAAATAATCCTTTCATCCGAAACCTCTTTTTTCTCAAAATTTTTTTAGAAAATTTTCATCCAAGTAGCATACACCAACCCATATGATCCAACCATCAAACAAGGTCCATTTAAATACACAACACACAATTCTGTTGAATTTGCATATCTCACACAATAAATTTAATATTCATGCACACAACACTCAAATCTGCAAAACCAAATCAAGGTGAACACCATTACAACCTAAGCAACATAGGGAAACAATTGTGAATCAGTCAAATATGCACGAGTACAACTGTCATCATCCCTCAAACGACTAAATATGAGCTCAACTATCATGAATGTAGACACATAAAGAATCGTGTATTGGGTTTGTAAATGTGTAAGTCTCCAACAGAAAAGGGAGCAATCAAAACCATCAAGTAACCGAACAGTGTAATATGAAATCAAGGAAATGATGTTAACAAATGCTTAACCCTCGAACATTCCTTCTCAATGTTTTCAGTAAAAAAAAAAAATGATGAAATCTCAATCCATGTTTAACCAAATAAATAACAACAAAAAATCTCTGTTTGTATATTGCTCCAACCAATTCTCAAATTCACATTCACATATCAAAAATCAACATAGGAAGAAGGAAGTTGAAATGCCAAAACCAAGACTCGTTTCATAGGAATGTCTTCATTCCCAAAGAGCAAATCCAACTTAAGAACCAACAAAATGTATGCATTAACCAAAGAGTTCGAACATATCAAACAAATCACAAAGCATATGAAGCTTTCTATGTAAACATGAGGTTGTAGCCACCGAGAAAAGAGAGAAATGCAAATCTCTGTTACTTTGTATGTAAAAAAAATAATAATAAAAATATTGTGTGCAAAATATACGGCTCTTAGTGAGCAAATCCACAAAAAAGAGATAAGTGGGAGAGGATACATATAGATGGAGGAAACAAATGCCGTCAAAAAAGTCTATCCAAATGTGTCGCCGAGTGAAGAGGATGTAAGGAGAAGAAACTCATGAGAGATCGCTTAGAAAAGACACAAAAGAAAAAGTCACCATATAAACAGGAATAATAAAAGGTACAATCACAATGTGACTTGATGGGGGCATTTAAATTCTGTTTGGGGCAGCTGCAGTTTATTGAATAATATACTAATAAGCTGATTAAAAATAATCTACTAATAAGTTAGGTGCAACAACCATCATAAATTTTTATTTTATTAGAAAAGTCAAATCGTTGCTAGAAAGTTGTCGCCGTACTTAGATAGTCAGTGTGAAAACGTTATTTTAATATTTTGAAAACTCATAAGCTGCCCAAATACAATTTACCCAAAAAGATCAGGTGCATTTAAAAAACGTCAACACATAAAATAAGCTTCCCAAAAAGGCCTTTAATATACCACACCAAACAAACAACTAATAACAGTCCGCCGCAAGCTACGGAAAACAACTGTTCACGGTATTTAGCTTCTAAATAATTGCAGAAAAAAATGCTTTTTCGATTGCGATAACTCTTTCGTCGTTCCAAACATCCCGGCACCCTTCCGCCGCTCATCGAATACTTTCCATGGATCCTAACCCTATGGTGCACCCAGCAGCCCTGCCCTACCACGATTATCCCTACGACATGAGACCCTCGTCCTACCCTGCGCCACCGCCGCCTCCCGGTGCCCTTCATCTCCCTAATCATTCCGCTGGTTACCACTCTCCCTACTACCATCAACATCACACGAATCCTCCTCCTCCCGCTCCGATTGTCCATGCTAACCCCCAGCAGCAGAAGATCAACACACTCTTCATCTCGGGGCTCCCTGATGACGTCAAGGCCCGTGAGATCCATAATCTCTTCATTCGTCACCATGGGTTCGATTCTTGCCAGCTTAAGTACACGGGCCGTGGCAATCAAGTAACATTTCACCTCTCATTGATGCCCTAGGATTTCTCTTGAAAAATTTGTAAAACGCTTTCTATATAGGTTTGTGTGCTAACCCCACAACGAGTTTCTTCCATTTCTTCCCACTTACGCGAATGGCCGTTTTCTTCTGCGACTGTGTCCTCAGCGGTGATGCTGAGGGTAGTGAACTAGTAGTTTTTAGCCACGAGCTTATTGGGATCTAGTTCAACTCAGCGGCATAGCAGTTTCTTTTCTCACGGTATTCTGCAATACTTAACGCGAGATGCTGAGGAGATTCTCACAGTGTTCTTGGTTTTTTGCATGATCCCACACGCGATATCCCTTGACCTTGCCGCAGGTTAAGAGCACCCTCATAAGATCTCGATCGGATTGTTACTTCCTGTGCTGATATGGGGATCCTGCCGCAGCTGATGCTAGTGTTAGAGATGATGTTGTTGTTTCACTAAATAACAAATTATTTTTTTTTGACAAAAGAATATTGACACCATTCTAGGGTTCCTACATGGTGTTTAGGTGGATTTTAGTGGGGAGGTGGTTGGGGAATAGCAAACGAATGATAATATGCGATATTGATGGAGGTTTGAAGTGGATAAATGATATTTGGTGGCGGCTTCGACCGGAAACAATGAAGGGAATCATGAAAAGACGATCTACAGATGGCGAGGATGTTTACCATGTGATATCGAACAAGCTATGTACTCACCACTTGCAAAAGAAAAATGATACAACAATCTTTATGAAATAAAATTGAAAATACAATCCCTAAAACACATAATATCAAGCAAAAGTCTCAAAACAACCATAATACAACATATATAAATGTCTGTTAATCGAAAACAATCTAATTAGAAATAAAGAGATATGAAAAAGACAAAAAAAAAAAAAGAAACAAAAAAAAAGGGTTGCTTCTGTTCTGCACCCGAGATCGTGGGGCTTCTCGCGATCCCGCGAATCACAGGTTTGTAGGAGTTTCATATGCCATGTCACTACATGGGGTGGGAAATATTATGGTCTCTCGTTAGGTCAATTTTATATGTATTTTCATTAATCTTCTTATCTTGCTGCTATGTTTAACAATTTATTTTCCGATTTGTTGATGTGGGGTATACATATTATAAGCTATAGTCTCAACGTGAGTGCTAAGCTTAATAGGTGGCAGTTTCGATATAAATTATTGAAATTTGAGATGGTTTCACCTGCACATAGTCTTGTCGGCCGTTTTATCTTCGTGATTTGAAAAAGTGATGATTTTGTGATTTTAAAATAATTTAAATATGAATATAACCTTTTTAATTTTTAAAAACAACATTTTAATTTTAAAATAGGTGAGACCAAACGGGTCTCACATTTTAAACAGTTCAGATGATTGAATACAATACTACAAGTAATACACTTATCCTGAAGAATAAATATATCACTTGTAATAGAAATTCAATCACCTAAACTAAAGAATTTGTGACATCCGTTTTGGTCCGCGAAATATTTTATATGAGACCAACAAGTTCCCCTACCTAATACGAGGATTAGATAGAGTTATTTTATCTGGGTTCCACGTTTTCTATAGAGGCAAACCCCTATAGTTAATTACATCTTAAATGACTGGGGGTTACATAAGAAAACTCTTGATTAAGATCAGATAGTTTTGCTTTCAAGATTTCAAAGTTTATGTTTTCACAATTGGACATGAGAAAATCAAATGGGAATAGCTCAAAAAGGAACAATTATCTTAAGAAATTCAAAGGCATCACAGATCCAGGAGAAACCCCGGAGATGTCCCAACTATCCTAATATTCAGTTTTATGTCTTTGAAGTGATGTTTCTTTGATATTTTAATACTGCAAATTATTTAAGATTTAGGACTTATGTTTACACAATATCAGATTGTGCAAATAACCTAAGAAGATAGGAGAATTTACACCTTACTGTACGGTAACCTCGGAATCCTAACGTGTTAGCACTTATAATTACACAAAAGAGTTGTGCAAAAGCCTAAAGGGTGATCCTATGGGCTGTTATTTAAAATAAAGAGGGTGATCAGTGACATGAAAATGTTTTGATGTTGCAGATCCACCTTGAAGTTGTTCCTCGTCGTGCTGCCCACGATGTTCGCTCCAAGCTCCTCGTAGTAGCACCTGGTTTAGTTTTAGTTTTGAAAATGCACCTGATCACTAGGTTATCCTATACTAAGGCATAATACAAAAACTAAGCAGTAAAACATACAATATGAAAGAAAAACAATAATGTACTGTATAGTAAAGAAGAATGACATTATAACATGCTTATAAAAGAAAATATTGTAATGTAAATCAAACCTATACACTTGGAAGGCTCGTTGCTCTTTTAAGTTTAGCTAGTATGCGCTGTGTAAAAGGAAAAAAAAAACACGACCTGAAAAACTTGAGAAAATAGATAAATCGTAGGAAAAAGACGAACAAATTAAACAAAATGCAATATCACATATAAATGACCAAAAATAAGAGATTTATATGTGATATTGGGAATGTCTCCAATTGCCAGAAAGATCTGAGCGTAAGACTCAAGTTCAAATCCCGGAGCTTTGAGTTTTAGTTTTGGTCAAGTTAAGGCAAAAATTTCATTATTTGATTTAATTAAATTAGTCATGAATCACAATCTAGTGCACCCTCGTGTCTAGTGCCTAATTAACTCATGAACTAGGGTCAGATGTTTGACTTCTTAGGTTCATTTGAAAATTAAGATAATGAACTCTCTCTCAGGGTGTCCTCCTAAGGCCTATAAAACCTACACTTTATTTTGAGCCTATAAAACCTACACTTTATTTTGAGCATGAATTGTTCTAAAGTGTCTAACTTCAAATAATCCTCAAACATCTTTAGATCAAGCTTAGCTCCCTATCAGACTCCTAAAACCTAGGGGTAAACTTATAATTTTAGCAAAAGGGGTGTGTCTAGTGCCCTAATTAACTCATGAACTAAGGTCAGATGTTTAACTTCTTAGGTTCATTTGAAAATTAAGATGATGAACTCTCTCTCAGGGTGTTCTCCTAAGACCTATAAAGCCTACACTTTAATTTGAGCAAGAAGTGTTCTAAAATGTCTAACTTCAATTAAGTGTCTTTCAAATAATCCTCGAACATCTTTAGATCAAGCTTAACTCCTTATCAGACTCCTAAAACCTAGGGGTAAACTTATAATTTTGGCAAAAGGGGTGTGAAATGTGTTTCAATCCTAATTAAAGCAATTGGGTTTAAGTTGATTCAAAGCTTAAGGAACCTAAATGCAGGTCTACTGATCTTTTAATCCATGTCCCTAATCGTTATCTAAACTCTCACTTTCTTCTAACTCTAAATTATTCTTCAAATTTACAATTTCATCTTTCTTATGTAAAATGAATGGTGAATGATTTACTATCCTATTTCCTTCTTAGATTTTATCATCTCAAAGAATCAAATTTCATTTTTTAATCATCTCTCACTTTTTCTTTTCCTCATATTTTCCTTAAGATCACGAATCATTTCTGAAGATAATTAAATCGAAAATTCTCATTTTTAACTTGACCGTTAAAAAAAGAAAACAAAACGAACGAAAAGTATACCGATCCATTTTAAAACAAAGTCAAATCGGTAAAACTTAAAACAAAATGGTAAATACATCGACCTAAAAACGTTTAAATTCGTAAAGAGTAAAAAAAATGATCGAATCAATCCAAAAATGTGCATAAGTGTCTCCAAGAATTAACACTTAAAATGTTCAAATTGATACATGAAAGCCTCAACATGTAAATCAAATTTTAACGAATAAAGCTTCAAAAATTCAATTTAAACTTCAATAAATAGGGCCTCAAGGTCCTTGAACCAATCCAATAAGGATCATCAAGAAGGGTATCCTTTTCAAATGAAAATCTTATGAATTTCCAAACCCCACATGAATTCAATTTACATCAACCCCATATTTTCTCCAAATGAAATTGTATAAGCCCTTTACATTTCAAAAAAGAAGGGTCACTAATTAATGGAAGAAATAACTCCCTAGCCTTCTAGAAAATCATACCATTGTCAAAATAATTTAATTCCATCCCTCATCAAAAGTTTACAATGAAATATATATCCAATATCTCACAAAAGAAACCAAATGTATGCTCTCGGGTAGGACCAAGAAGGAGGTCTTAAAGACAGAACAAATCCACTGGTAAGGGCCAAGAGAGAGACCTCAAAGATAGCATAGACCCACGGGTAAGGGCCCAAAAGAAAATCCCAAAGCCAGAAGCACCAAGTAATGCTCAAAGCCAAAAACAACAACCAACCTTATCAAATCAGCCTCAAAGTAAAAGGGGAAAACCCCATAGGTATTACCATTATATTATTATACATAAGAGAGTGAATGGATAAGCCTCCACAAATTATCCAAATCAAGTCCAACAAAAGTGTCAAAC